>NIPM01001946.1:0-13260 GCA_002738285.1 Holacanthella duospinosa
AAACATATTTGATTTAAAATTTATATTCAGTTAATATGGCACTTTATTCCCTTTTTGCTTAACTCAATTAAATCTTTAATGAATCTAGATTATATAATAAAAGGACTTAAAGTGCCATATGACAGTTCTTTAAGTTTTCCTGTAAACAGAAATAAGATATCAAAAAGTAGATTTGAACTACTTCGATATGAGCAATTGATCCACAACATTTAATAATTTGGAAAATTGTAATTCTATTACTAAATTTGAGAATATTTTGATGAAAACAATAGCACCATTTGTAGCAAGAAAGAAAAAAAGAATCTGAAATCATTACTACTGAACAATTTTTGAATCAAATCCGAAACCTCTTAAAAAGTCCACTAAAAAAGGACAGGAAAATATGATAATAAATTTTATATTTTGCTTTATTGCTTTATTATTCCTTTTCAATAATAAAATTATAATTATCACAATTACGAGTCGTGGTTGTCACCATTAGGAATTCCATATTATAAAAGCGTAGTTTTTAAAGGTAAAAAAACATAACGTTTTTATAAGCTTATTGACTTTATATAAATTAAATAGTCAAAATAAATATATTATAAACTTGTTATAAATTTACATTTTGTATTATTTATTTAGTTTAAGTGAACCAATGCAATTTCCGATCACAATTAGGCACATTCACCCTAGTATGAAAAAAATAATTAATATTTTTTGACAAAAATAGGTTTAGATGGTGTATTTTTATCATAAATAAAGATCTCAATTCGATATAATGTCTTTTTAAAAAGTTATTAAGTTTTTGATGAAATTTCATTGAAATTTGTTAATAAAAATCATGAAATTTCATGACCCATCACTGTAACGGACCACACCATAGTTGGAAATAAAATATTATTTGGTTGAAATATATATAGAAATTTTTTATTTTTATCAATCAAAATAGCTTTTTATATAATTATTAAAAATTTTCAACCATAATTCTTCAAGAATTTCCTCATTTTATCAACCAAATACATTCTAATATTTCAACAAATTTATAAAAGTTAGTTTATACAACTAGTCTATTTATTGAAGTGATAATTTCGTAAAAATATAATTCAAGTTTATGGCAATTAATTTGTAAAGGCATTATTTGAAAACATTGATTATTCAATAAAGTGGATGATTTGTAAAGATAAAGTTCAACCAATTAAAATGATATTTAATTTTTCAAAATAAATGCAGAAAGAAAAATGTGTTTAATGGAATCCAAAAGCTTCTAAAATCTAGAAGATCTTGAAGATCTAGAAGTTCTAAATGATCCTGAAGAACCACCAGTGATTTCAAATTGATCACCATCTTCCTCATCAAAATTAGGCTCTAAATCCTTTCTTAAGCTAATAGATATGAGACGACCATTTCTCTTTATGAAGTATCTTCTAACCATTCTACCACTGGATATTCTGACCCATCTAAAATAGATTCTAGTGATTTTAGAGAACGAAGAGCTAGACTCGGAACTTAAAGACTCGTCGATTTCGTTCAAATCTTCTCCCTCAATATTTTCGAATTTGATCCCTCTTTTACCGCCATTGACATTGATGGATTTATTTATGATGTAAATGTCTTGGTTGGCAGCTTGAGAAGTCTGACCATTAGCAGCAATAGCTTGTCCGTTGATCATACCTCCTTGTGAATTTCCGGTGGATCGAACATTTCCTTGGGCATCAATGATGATGTTAATATTGGAATCGTTCTTGATGTTGGAGCTAGCGTTGTTACTACCGCTGCTGCCTTGAGTAATTTGTGGAGCAGGCTGAACAGGTTGAAAAGCAGCAGGATTAACACTACCAAAACCTTGTTGGAGACCTCTGTTGTAAGATTCTCTGTATCTTCTTTCTTTCTCCTCTCTTTCATGCCTGCTGGAGCTCTCTTCATGATGCTCTTCAGTTTTAGTAGATCCACCTCCTCCGAATAAGGCGGCTAATGGATTCCCTCCTCCAAAGAAAAAGGTTCTTCTTTCAATGCCATGCTGTTTAGTAGGAGCAGCGTTTATTTCGGTTAATAATGCAATTAATATGGTTTTCATCATCATTTTGTATATATTTTCTTGTATTTGTTCTTGTTTTATACTACTTCAATTAATTTTCCATTATTAAAGTTCTTTATGCATTTATATTTGCATGATTTTAAGGTTAATAAGCTTTTCTATTTGTAGACATTTAGATACCCACTTAAACTTTAAAAAACAAAAGATGAATAAGATTTGAAATGTTTATACAGTAAAATTAATTCTATTATGGCTTTCCTTACCTCTAACAATTTGAAATTCATGCAAATTTGATCATAAATCCTCATAAGACAATAAAATTAAAATGCATAAACTAAATTAATCATAGAAATCTACAATGCTATCAATCATTTGTTTATACCACTACACACCAAAATTAGAAGTCCTGTCTAAGGTTTGAAATGTATAAATAGGTCAATTTATAGGAAACTCGTTCATCATTATGATTTTAGAACCTTCTAAAAAGGAATTTAACATTTTTTGGAAAGAAATGTATTCAGAAAGGCAATCTTAGTTATTTAAAATCAATACAAATTGTAAACTCTATTTTTATTAAATTTTATATTCATCGTTTTTTAAATAAGAGAAAGGTTTATTGTAAAAGAAAATTCTTTAATACACCAAAATTCTCTACAATTTTTGAAAGTAAAACCCATAAAAATCCACTGCTACTTTTTTCTTAGTTTAAAAAATTGTAGTGATTCTCGAATCAAATAAAATCAAAATTTTTTTTGAAAACTTAATATTTTGGTTGTATTGTTTGGTTGATAAATAAGTATAATTTATATTTATTTATCAACCAAAGCAGGTTTTTGTGTAATTAGTAGAATTTTTCAACCAAAATAATAAATTTCTTTCGAGAATCATACTGCATTCTTCAACCAAAATGATTGGTTTCTTTCAAAGATTTTGGTGCATTTTACAAAAGAGTCATTATAAAAATGAAAGCATTTTAATCTATAAAATAATTATAATTATTCAAATGAATAATGTACTTAAAACTTTATAAACCTTCAAATCAAAAGCAAAGATCAAAACAAATAAAGATCATCCTGTTTCAGAAGAATTTTTTTTACAGAACTTTTAATCAAATGAAGACACTTCACAACTATATTATATTAAGCAACTTAATATGTATTGCCTCGTATAAATCTAAAAGCAGGAAACATACTTCTATTACATTGCATAAAGAATTTCCCAAGATTCAACTTCCAGAAGGACATATACTCGAAGATATAATAATAAAAGATTATAAAAGCTTCAAAGCAGACTTGGATTTGGGGTTCAGGAATTCTACTATCATAGTATTGAATCAAGATGTTGTAAGAGATCAAATGTTTAAAATTTTGACATCAAAGATGTTTGAAGAATTAAATATTCCCGACTTGAATGAAGAAAAGTTCAACTTTATTGTAGGAAAGGGCGACAGAGTGACTATAGATATTGTAGACCTGTTTATGTTTAACAAATACCCTGAAAAGCAATACATAGGATTAGAAACAAAATACAACAACAAAACTTATTCCGTTACTGATCAATTGATTTTTAATATTGGTACTTGTGGCACTATTCCTGAGACTTATGAAGTGAAAGATGCTGTTTCTAATATGATGGTTTCGTTCAATACTACTTCTTTAGAATCTCCTGGGTTTCTTCTCGATGTCAACTTTGGAAATAAATTTGAAGCAAATCCAAAAGAAAAGAAATTAGTAAAGGCGTACCACTTAAAAAAAGAGTATAATTTAACCATTCCTGCAACAAGTATGATCAACTTTGTCAAGAATAAGATAATTCTATTGAAAACAGATGTTACGGTTTGTGGTTATAATGCTAAAGATCGCCATGTCTTACTCAAAGAAGATGTGAGCTTTACCTTTGAGAGTGATACCAAGATAACTTCTAACAAGGAGATTTCCATCAAACCCAAAGAAACAACATTTGACCATCCTCCTAAATTTGTTTTCCCTAAAGATCAAGCATTCAATATTTTACTTGAAGAGCATAGTAACTTTATGTTTCCTTCTATTGGGGAAGACAAATTTGTATTAAGAGATGCTCACGATAACATATTAAGTCCAGAAGGAACAACATGTATAGTAAATTTCAATGATTTTGATCTATACTTTAGTGAATTCCAAATTCTTCCTTCTAAAGACATTGAGATTCTCATGACTGACTTGGAGTTTATTTCTTTCGATGTTCGCGAAGTCATATTGAAAACTCCTATAAGCGCCACCGTTGTTGAAGAACAAAGTGTTGAAATCCAATTAAAGTGGATCAAAAATACAACCAATATAAGTTTCAACGAAACTCACTATGTTACAGACAAATACAACAAAGTGATTCAGCCTACAAAGAAACAAATGTTGAGTAAAGGCTTAGAAGCAAAAATCAATAAAGTTGATGTTTATAAAAGTGGGCTATTTATATTTGATGGAAGTATCTATGCCTTAAAGATAAATAATTCTACTGTATCAGTTCTTAATGCCACTTTTCCTAATGGAGTTCCTATAACTGTAGAAATGGCTTATAACTTGGACTATGATCTCAACCAGGACATTTCGAGACTTTCTATTGATGCTTTAGAAAACATGTCACCCAAACAAATAAAGAAGTTGACATCTAATCAAATAAGTTTGCTCAAAGGATACCAGCTTCAATACTTCAATTATAGTCAATTGAAAGCACTTGGTTTTAATCCAAATCATTTTTCAATTTCTCAAGAGGCTATGACTTCCTTTACCAAAAAGCAGATGGAAGTATTGTTTAAGGATTGTAAACATAAAGAAACGATTCGAAGAGTTGATCAAGTTTCAAGTTTTGTGGATCAAGTACATCAATGCAAAATCGAGTATCTTTTAAGCTCTTCTGCTTCCATCATTGGTTGGTCGCTTCTCTTCCTCTTATTGGTTTAAATAAAGAGGCTTTAGGTTCTTTTTTGTTTAATTGATACAAAGAATAAGCTTAATTAAGAAAATGTATATCATACAGTTCTATTTTTAACTGAGGTCTAAATTATCAAAAATGTTGTAATTTAAAAGGGTTATATGGCACTTTATTCATTTTCAATCAAATTTTTAATGAATCTAAATTGTTGGGGACTTAAAAAGAGCCATATGGTACTTTATTCATAATAGTCCCATTTTACTTATTAAATAATTAGCAGTATGGCTCGCTCTTGCTAGCCCACAGGGCATGATGATGATGACGCCTATACTTTAAAACCCGTGAAATATAATAAGTCGGCTTCTTTCATTCGTTTTTCGATTCGGATATTATCAATTCGCCTACTTTCATGTCTCTTAATTGAAAATGTCCTGTTTCTTTATTCAGATAACTGGAATAAGTAACTGCTTGTACATGTCTTAATTTCATCTTGAACTCCGAAAAATTTGGACTAATTTCAAAACATTTTGCAAAATCTCAACCAATTTCAAGGGAATTATGTAAAAAGTATATCAAAGTTTTTTGACCGACAAACTTTTTAGACCAGATGTAAGCACTCCCCTATTCACTTACTTGTCTTTTTAGGTCAAGTAGTTCAGACATAAATTCGAAATTTTATTTATTAATAATCAATATTCATTAAAAATTTGGTTGAAGAGTCAAAAAGGGAATAAAGAGCCATATTGCCTAGAAATTTAACCACGCAATTTTTAACGGGTTAGAAGCTCCTTATGTAAACAAATGCGTTGCAATTGACAAATAGATCAATAAAGGGTTGAGTACAAATAAATTAAATTGTATTATTAAAACCAAGTACTCAAGTGATTCACTCATGATCTTTTACAGTTTAATTGATCTTTTATCGAACTTCAATTTGTGACGATAACTTCAAATGCAAAAATTGTAAACAAAGTTCATTTTTCTTAAGAATGATATAACAGCTTGATATAAAATGAACTTGAACAATTTATGTACTATAAAACCTAATGAATACAAATATTTGCCGCTTTATTAATGAGCAAATATTAAAAAGGTAAACAAAGATATTAATATAAATAAGGGAGGACAAACATAAGGAACTATAAATTACATAAAAACAATCCAACAATCATATGCTATTTATTCCTATTTTACTGAATTGGATTGAAAGTCATATGGAGATGACAGAGCCAGCACCAAGGAGATCGAAATTTAATCCTTATTATTTGGGAATTGGTGATGTAGACTATGACATGACATCCCCAATAGGGAACGTGGATGGATTAAACTATCAATATCCTTGCAGAAGTGTATCGGGGCCTTCTTATAAAACATACAAAGCCGGAGATTCCATTAATGTAGTATTAGACGGTGGTGCTTTTCATAACGGAGGACATTGCCAATGGAGCATCAGCTATGATGGAAAAAACTTTGTAGCCTTGAAAACAGTTTTAGGAGAATGTATGTGCAATAATGTGCGCAATTACACCATTCCATTGCCACAAGGGTTACCAGGTGGTACAGCTACGTTTGCTTGGACTTGGATTAATAAAACCGGAAACAGAGAATTCTACATGAATTGTGCTGATATCGGAATAGAAGGAGACAAAAAGACTGGGGTTGACATCAGTTCTTTTGGCTCCAAAATGGTGGTAGCAAATTTACCAGGTTATCCAACTGTACCTGAATTTACTAATGGGCCTGATAATACTGACGCTTCTTTGTTTGAAGGCGCCGCAAGTTCGGTGAATGCTTCATCTTTCGGTGCAAGTTCTGCAACCGCAGGGTCCTATCAAGTGGTCCCTAATAGGGTCTTAAATAATACTTTCGACTCTACCCCTGATTCCACTACCAATAATCCTGCATACAATCTAGCCGCAGCTGCTACACCTCCGTCATATAATTGAAAAGCTGGTCTTTTACCTTTTTATATTAAACACATTTAAAATGTTTCAGATAGGCATCTTTATTTTTATGAATGTATAAAAGATGCTTATATTAAAGTTCACTAGCATTCACCCTATCAATCGCTTAAAATTCTATGGAAGTTCATTGAATGAAAAAACATTGCTTACTACTACTACACTATCGACTCTGTCACAAAGAAAAACAGTGTTGAATTTGTTTTGATGGCTGTACTCATAATACGTTTTACCGCCTTCTGCATATTTAGCAAGTCATCTCTCAAATGTCTTCTGTGATATGAAGATGTGTTCTTTATTATAGCCAACAACCAAAATCGCTTCGATACAACGTTATTAAACCTTCACTGCGCTTGCTTGCTTGTGTCCAGCGGACGAATGACTTAATCCTCAATAACCATTTCTCTGTATTTCATGTTTCTTTTACACTTTCGCTATTTAAGCCATTTCTAAGATTATGTAAATTGAACACCCTGACTACATAATGCTTGTCGGATGTCAGAAAAGTTTCTATACTGTCTTGTTGCAAGACTTCGTAGTCTTTCATTTGTTACTAAAGGATAATTGTGGGTCTTTTCTTGGACACATTTTACTATGAAGTGTTCTAATGAGTCAATTTGAAGGAATGCTTGTAATAAAAATAATAACGCCTTCATGAATTTAAATTTTTAGACTCGTTTATATATGGCAATTTATTTTCGTTCAGAGTAGTCCCATTTTGATTCTTTGCTTAAATCAACCAATTATTTAATAAATGGACTACTCTGAACGAAAATAAATTGCCATATTTTTATACTGTTTTTGTTTATTGTATAATAAATTACGGTAGGAAGATTATTTGATTTACAAAAAATATTTTTGCTTTACTTGCCTTTTTCATCATGATTTCATACTTATGAAAATCAATTTCACAAAATGTAAGCTTGTGAAAAGTAACTTCACACTTATGAAATCATGATGAAAATTAATTTCACATTTGGCACTTTATATTCCCTTTTTGATTTTCAACCAACTTATTAATGATTATTGTTCAACCAATTATTGGGACTTAAAGTGCCATTTTATACAAACTTTTAAAAGAAAAATGAACCAAAAGAGACTTTTTATTTAAAATAAAAAGATAAGCAAAGCCATAGAAGCAGTCAAAGAATAAGAGAAGGCAGACTTCGACTCGGCACCTTTTTTGACACAGTCTTCTACAGACTGGATAGCCTTCAAACTACCAAGCTTGACTGGAGCAGTGGTGTTGACACCTTGGAACACCACTTCCCATTGAGCTTTGCTTAAGCCATAAAATACGTTTTCTGCAAACTTGGAAAAATCATTGACTTTATGGACCAAAGCAGCTAAAGAATGATTTGTCAAGTAAGGGAGCTGAGAGGCATCGAACAAGAGCAAATGGTCAGGGCTTGTCAAGTTGATGTCTGCAGGCTGAATGGCTCTCAACACGGATTCGCTAAGATTAGAAATATTAAATTGGAGATCCAAGTCGAGTCCCAAGTTGTATTTGATACTACCATTTACATACTCGTTTACCAAGATTTCCGTCACCAGGATGTTTTCCCCATGGTGGTCCAGCTTGAACTTCTTGTTGTCAGCATCAAAAACCACATTGACTGACTCAGAGAATGAAGCTTTACCCACATAGACCAGATGAGCTTTGTCCAAAGTGGTGCTTAAAATACGAGGGTTCAAAGGAATAGGCTCTGAAGAATTAAGAAGGCGATTAAAAACATCATGGAATACCACATCTTTTCCAACATAGGTGATGTTTAGTTTTAACTCCAACTTCTCTTTCAACGTCAAAGAAAAGCCATCCGTCATTTCAAAAGTGACTTCCAAATTCTTGTGAGAAACATGTTCCAAGTCATCAATAGGTAAGGAAAGAGGCTCGACTAGGCTAAAACTAACATCCTTAATCTGCGGATATTTAGCAGCTTCAAGTACAAATTCGCATGGATTAACAGTTAGTTCCACCGTAGATTTAGATGCATCTTTCAACACAAAATTAGTGTTATTCAACTTTATAGAGCCAGTAGGAAGAGTAATGGCATTGATAGAGAACTGCGAATTTTTAGGGAAGACGATATTCTTAATACTGTTAACGATGACATCCTGTTCAAATTGTACCTCAATTCCGGAAGTGGTAGATAATTGAGCAGTCAAAGTCCCTTCAATTTCTTTAGTAACCAATAGATAATCACCCTTGATTATAGTACGTCCACATATAATGTCATCCGATTCTTGTAAAGCAATGTCAATTGGCTTGATAACGAATTTAGTCCCAGCAGGAATCGTGAGACCAGAAGCTTGTTTAAGCTTCAAGTTTCTCAATTTCAACTGACTATTAGTATGAATAGTATGATTAGAAGTTAAATTCAATTTTATAGGGTTAACAAGATTATTTCTATGAGGAATTGATACTTTAACGTTCAAAGCCGAGACTGTCGCATTATGTTGATAGACATGTTCCTTTTGAACACACTTTTCGATTTCATCTTTCTTAGCCTTATTGATCAAGTAAGAAGTCCCATTAACTTTGATACTAAACCCTTCCAACTCCTTGCCTTTATTAGCCGAAATGAGCTTGAAATCTTCCATGTATGCTTGACTTATGAAAACCGGAGGCGCATCCTTAACAATACTCATAACATTCTTTTCATCAAACTGAGTCAATTTTGCCAACTCATCATAGATGGTTTGGTTCAAATGCTTAAAGTGTCTTTGATCATCAATCACAACTTCTATGATTGTTGAAGGATTGAACGTAGCGTTCAAAGTTCCATTGAAATCAGTGATGTTCTTTATTATTATATCTTCAAGCTTAAAGTCTTTAAACGGCTCCAATGGTGGCAGGCTCATTTTCTCTACCATGCTCCGTCTTCTCAACCCATGACTCTCTTGTGCTAAATCTTGATTCAAAAGTAACAAATAGCTGATTATTGTTTGTAATGTAGATATCATTCAATCTCAAATTATGGATTGAAAATCTTTTCTCTGTACTTATAATAAAATTTTCTGTCTTTCGTTTGTTTTGTTATGCAGAAAAACAAAGGTATTCTTTGAAAATTATACACAGATATTGACAGTTTTTATTAGCTCAAGGTATTTTTATATATAATAAGATAGTAAACTTATTTTTCCTACTTTTTTCTATCACTTCTTTTCATTTTGACTATAATGTTTAAAAAAATATAATGATCATCTTCAAAATGCACAAAATTGAATGAAGCTGCATTCAATAATGATACAAGAGTTTGATTTATAAGTCTTTTAGTGTATATTATTAATCTCTGGATTGTTTAAACTACATTTTCAATGAAAGATCGGCTTTGAAATGTGTGTAGTGTTTATCTTGGATATTCCAGACCATACCTGTGTAGCATATCCAATTTATTCTTTCATTAAAAGTTTATAAATCAATATTGAAAGTTTTTAGAAAATTCTATTTGATTTTTATAATGAATTTTACCAACATTGACTCAATATTTGTATGAGCACTAGAGATGTTCACGGCTGCGGCTGCGGCTATTTGAAATTTCAACCGACTGACTACGGCTGCACCTGTTTATTCACGGCTAGCCGCAGCCGTGAACACCTCTAATGAGCACTCTAATTTTAAACCTAGAAGACACAAATGACGAACCAATAATAAAATGGCTATTTCTCTCCACATGTACATTAAAACTGAAATATTTTTTACTAATTTCTACTTTTTAGAACCATGAGTACATTTTTATAATGACCATACTTTTTGTGCAAGAGTTTTAAAAGGCTTTAAGCAAAACTTTACCAAGCTAAAATTTTTGTAAAACCTAGAAAATATTAAATCTCAATAGATAGGACTTTGGACTTAATGTTTTACAATATCAATCTTAAGAGAAGTTGGTGACAATCGGGAGTCACTAAGAACGCACTAGATCATGATTCTTGTTAGAATGCCTATTTGGGCATAAATAATACCATATTGGTCAAATATCTTAAATAGATACACTTTTGTTATATAAAGTTCTTTAAATGCGTCCATATTTTACAAAATTTGAATGTGGTATAAATTTTAGTTTACTTTTTAGAGCTTTAATAATCAGAAAACATTGCAAAATGTAATTAATTATTGGATTCATTATTTAAATGTCTTTAAATATGGCTCTTTATTCCCTTAAAGATTCTTTGCTTAACTCAACCAATTATTTAATAAGTAAAATGGATGAACGAAAATAAAGTGTCTTATTAGAGTAGTTCAATTCCTATTCAGGGGTAGCAAAATGACATAAGCGGTAAGGAACAACAATCAGGGGTTAAAAAGAAAAGTAAAAACGATGAACACACATAGGCAGAAAGAACAATTACAATCACCTGGTAGTAAAGAATCATGGATAGAAAAGAAACGAGCAGCCAATCGAGTAGCCAACATGAGCATTGCTAGAATTGAGAAACAAAGAGCTAAAGATAGAGTTGCGACTATGTCTAAAGAACGAAGAGAAAAGAAAAAACTCTATCACAGAGAGTATTACAGAAAGCAAAGAGAGATTAGGGATAGATTGAGAACAGAAAAGGTTCTCCAAGATTATCAAGATAGTAAGATTAATTCAAAGAGTAATTCTGATATTAGCAAAGAAAACATACATTCTTCTAATAATGAGAGTTGCGTTAATGCCAATAAAGAACCTTTTATTCCATTAAGTAATTTAATTCCAGGATTGGCTAAAAATAAGAGTAATTCTGTTCTCCTCCAGATAAAGGAAAACATTGAAAACCCAACAAAAGTAATTAAAGATTTCGGTGCTATTAAACAGTGTTATAAGGATGCTATCGACTTTTCGTTCAAAAAGATTGAGTTTAAAGAAGAGCATCTCAATGATTTGGTCAAACGAAATGATTACCACCATTTGACTTTGGAATTATAACTTTATCTTCACTAAACTATTTTGGTTTTGATGTACATGATCTTTATATTCAAAGTACTTTTCCAAAAATCCATGATATGACTTGATCACTTTGAATCTTAATATATTTTCATTTTGATGTAAAATTATATCAGTTATCACCTATTTTAATCTATTGAGTCTAAAAGTGTATTGTTTTTATAAAACACAAAGATGTAAACTCGATCATTCAAATCATATATGATTCAAAATATAATTATTCCTCTTCACTGTACCAGGAAAGATCATTTATTGTTAAATTTCAGACAGCAGTTGTAGTGATGGGGAAAATCAATTATTTTTCATTCAATAAAATTTCATTGAATTTTATGTAACTTAAGCGATTGTTCAGTAATATAGGGTAAACAAGTCTATAGGTCCGTTCTTTCGAACCGGCAGAAAAGTATAATAACAAAGAAGATATGATATTTTTATTGTTAAAAATGCTATAAGATTTAGAATTATTATTTTTGTAACAAATTAATATGTAAATTTTCAATTTTTTAATAGTTACATATTTATTATCAAAAATATAGTTCAATTTATTTAGTTATGAATATTTTAATGAATTTTACATTACCATAAAAACATAAAATTTGTATTTATAATATAATTGCTTTCAAAAATTTAAATTTTATTATTATTACGCCGTTTTACGCAAAAAGGTAAGCGAATTTTAATTAATAATAAATATGCGAATTAATATCTAGTGTCAAGATTTATATATAATATTCTCTATAAATTAAGCTTTATTTTTAAAGCATATTTGTTCAAATTACTATAATGGATAACTTATAAAAATTAAAAAATTCAATAACCGATAAAGAACGTGTATTTATCAAATTTGGAGTAATTCTAGGCCACAGTTCGGGAATAATACACAAATAATTGGTTAAAACGATAGGAGAAAAGGCCTATAAATATAATACAATGAAAAATATGGTTTCTAAGTTTAATAAGGGCCAAAATTGCGTTGAAGACACTAGAGGAGGCGATACAAGTTATCATTTAATAAAAGAAAATACAATTGAGAAAATTAAAGAATATCTTGTTCAAAGTAGAGCCTGGTCGTGCCTCGAACTTTCCATGTTAGTAAATTGTAGCAAAGCTACTNAGATTTACAAATGAAGAAATTATTGAGCAAATGGGTTCCTCATTTTCTCACACAGGAACAAAGAGAACATAGATTATTAGCATGTAGATATAATTTGGAGCAGTTATCAAAACAAAAAACCCTAATAAACAGAACATTGGCTATAGATGAAACTTGGCTTACTTTATATATGCAACCTCAGCGTGACCAGTCTCAATTTTGGAGAACTAAGGACGAAGCCTACCACAAATTGCAGCACAATCAAACTATCAGAGAAAAAGAAAGCTTATAATAGCAATGGATTATAATGGTGTTGCATATTGGAAGCTTTGTGCACCTAAAGAGACGGTAACTTCA
>NIPM01001947.1:0-13142 GCA_002738285.1 Holacanthella duospinosa
ACGCAATTTTGGCCCTTATTAAACTTAGAAACCATATTTTTCACTGTATTATATTTATAGGCCTTTTCTCCTAGTGTTTTAACCAATTCTTTGTGTATTATTCCTAACTGTGGCCTAGAATTACTCCAAATTTGATAAATACACGTTGTTCTTTATCTGTTATTGAATTTTTGCAAGTTATCCATTATAGTAATTTAAAAAAATATACTTTAAAAATAAAACTTAATTTATAGAAAATATTATATATAAATCTTGGCACTAGATATTAATTTGCATATTTATTATTAATTAAAGTTTGCTTACCTTTTTGCGTAAAACGGCGTAATAGTATTAAGAGATTTTAAAATGCAAGCCAGTAAATCGTACAGCATTAAAGACTTCAAAATCATTTATGCTAATATGAGTTGTAGAAATAAATAAGGATCATTTGTGTGAAGTATTATTTATGTTTATTTTTAGGGCGTTATTATGACTATCACTAAAAGTAAAACTCGACATGCTTAATTTCAAGAGTTGAAAAACAATAAATTGACTAAACCGAAATTGTAAAAGCTACTGTTATTAAAACAAATGGAAATTGCTTGAAGAATAAGGCAATTCGATATTTTTATAGGTTTATAATAAAATTCCAGATCCATATAAAGTGTATTCTTGGTCAACGTTGTTAAAAGTATCTAATTGCATGTCTATTTTTAGGAAATCTTAATACGACCTGAAGAATTCAGAAGAATAAATCATTTATTCGCCGATATTTCGGTGTAACTCTATTGATTCTTTAATGTTAGTGATCCAACTGGTGATTATACTGTTTTGGAGAAGATCCACAATTCGATACTGTTGTTGACAAGCACAATTATGTGGCTTTAGATTATGAGATGGTAGGCGTTGGAAAAAAAGGTCTCTACGATAGTTTAGCAAGAGTAAATATAGTCGATTATCAAGGAGAAGTGTTATTGGATGAATACATTAAACAAACCAGCACCGTTATTAATCACCGTACTTGGATTTCTGGAATCACATCTAGGAGATTATCTAAAGGTGTTTCTATCCAATTTATATCTCTTTAGGTTTGGAATATCATGCAGTTGTAGCTAAGGTTCAAGATTTGCTAAAAGATAAAGTTCTTATCGGTCATACTTTAACTAACGACTTTAAAGTCACAATTTCATTTAATATTTTAGGTTCTTGGATTTCATCATCCTGCTTATCTCACTAGAGACCTCAAAGTTTGGTCCCATTTTGAACTTGAATCACGGCAAATTGCCTAGCTTAAGACAATTGGCTTTCAACTTTCTTGATTTGAAAATACAAGCAGGTCAATACTGTTTGGTTCAAGATTCTAGAGCCACTATGGCTGTTTATAGATTCTTTCAATGCTTTTGGGAAAAGAAATTGGCTACTAATATTTCTATTACTGATTGAGACGGAAGATTCTACTGATTTCCTTGTATTTCTATTTTGCTCACTTGCTTTTGATTTAATAAATTGTATTTTAGAATTTCGTTTTCAAACTTTTAGAAATGGCAACAGATTTGGAACAAATGATAGAAATGGGCTTTGATAAAGAAAAGGCGTAAATATAAATACTAATATATAGTCAAAATGCATTAAATGCAACAAAGAATTCTGGCCTACAACCTGCTATTGATTGGTTCCATCTTTTTGTTAATTTTATATAGGTTAGTAGAAAATCCCGATGGTATTTTAAATGAAACATCCCAAACTGATATACCAGGTTTTAATATATTAATTAACTATGTTTTTTATAGTTGCACAATCTTTAAAGTGTAGTGATTGTGGTAAGGTATTAAAAGATGGTAATTACTTAATTTTACCTTCTGTAGCTCAAGCAGTCGAAGTACATGCAGAAAAAACCGGCCATGCCAATTTTGAAGAAAGTGAAGAAGCTATAAAACCATTAACTCCGGAAGAGTTAGAAGAACGTAAACAGAGATTGAAGAAATTAATTCAAGAAAAGAAAGCTCAGAGATTAGAACGTGAAAGATTGGAACAAAAAGAAGTGGAAAAGATGAGAAGAACTAATGCGAAAGAGATGCAAGAAATTAGGGATAAATTAAAGGATCAAGAAATTCAGAAAGCTTTAATCCAGAGAAAGAAAGAAAAGGAAGAGGATCGTATTGCGAAGGAGAGAATTAAGAAAATGATTGAACAGGATAAATTAGAGAGAATAAAGAAGGTATTCATTGGTAATTTGGTTTATTCATTAGCTTGAGAAGAAGAATAATCCACAACCTGATGCGCCTATTAAAACTGTAGCCCCGGCTTCTACAAACTTTTCTAATGCTACCGAAACTAGAATCCAGGTACAATTCGAATAAGTTACTTTAGGTTCGTCCATTAATAGGACCACCAATTACTAATACTTTCCAAGTTGATACTTCTTTGAGAGACGTTTATAATTATATCAAATCAGAAGGGAAATTAACTTGTGATTTTCAATTATCGACTAATTATCCTAAGTATAACATTTTGATCTTAATGCCTTTTATTTAGAAAAGTTTTATCTAACGAAGATATGAATAAAACATTAAAAGAGTTGGGCTTAGTACCAAATGCAGCTTTAATAATGAACAAAATATAATTAAATCCCTTTGATGTTGCGCTTATGGCTTTAAATTATTTAAATAGTTCTTGATATAAAATTCACCAGCTTTATAACTTGATCTAACTAATGGGCCTGATGCACAATAAACAAATCCTAATTCCATAGCAATTTTATGCCAATCAGCGAAATCTTCCTCTGGAATATAAGAATGAACCTTCATATGTTTCTTTGTAGGCCTCATATACTGTCCTAAAGTAACTATATCTACTTCAGCTTTCGATCTTAAATCTTTCAATGTTTGATAAATTTCCTCTTTCGATTCACCACAACCTAACATGATGGATGTTTTTGTTAAAAACGGTTTGCTGTTTCTTTTCACTTCTTTAGCATATTTCAATACATTCAAACTTTGTTGATAATTGGCTC
Organism: Holacanthella duospinosa; assembly: GCA_002738285.1. Classification (NCBI taxonomy): domain Eukaryota; kingdom Metazoa; phylum Arthropoda; class Collembola; order Poduromorpha; family Neanuridae; genus Holacanthella; species Holacanthella duospinosa. Next base: position 2,993 of record NIPM01001947.1, read on the forward strand.
TATGATCTCGAACCATAGGTGTCAATGCTTCTATAGTTTCGATATTATGTGCATAAACATTGAGTCCTGATGTTGCTAACATCTCAATTGACGTTTTGTTGAATTGGAAATCGGGAGACAAAGTTTCTACAATAATATGAGGAGCTCTACATAATAATAAAAATCAAGGTTTAAATGTGATACAATTCTTTGATCAACTTCACCGTCTTAGTGAAATGTTCGGCTCCACCATCTAATAAATCATCTCTATCAACTGAAGTTAAGACAACATAATCGAGTCCCCATTTCGCGATAGCTTTAGCTGTGTTTTCTGGTTCTAAAAGATCTAACGGAGGTGGTGCTTTAGAGGTTTTAATAGAACAAAAGCGACAAGCCCTAGTGCATGTATCTCCTAATAACTAAGAATAATCGATATTTGAAGGATTATACCATGATGGTGGCTGTTGCAGTTTGATGCTCTCCACCTCCCCAACAATCGGATATATTTGGACATCTTGCTTCTTCGCATACCTTTAAATATCATTATTTTTAAAGTTACTGTATGTAAATTTAGGTCGCGTAAACTCTGCTTAATTTTTTGATAATTCTTACCTTTAGGTACTGCATTATCAGTTTTCAACCACGATGGTAGTCTAGATATTTTTATTAGTATGTAGTTGTATACCTTGGTGTGCCTAAAACTGTTTTTTCTGTTTTCTCCGTAGGTTTATTATAGTTTAAAAAGCTATTTAAATTCATGTCTTCATTCTTTAATTGTTGTTTTAAAGCTTCTAATCGCGGTTTTTGGTCTTCATATTTTATTATATTGGTGTTGAACCCATTCACTGTTATTTTCAATATTCTTCTAGTCTGCTTTATAGCTTGCATCGTTGAATTAAATTTGAGATTGATGAACCCCATTTTGCTCAAATATATTCAGCATTATGTCACGTGTAAATAAACCTTAAATAATCATTTTACATATACACTGATCTCTGTTTAAATAAAGTTTTTAAGAAATAGCTTGTTATGAAGCAGGCATTTCCTGTTATCTAGAAAAGCTTGATCTCTATTTTAAAAACGACAGTGTTGTAATAACGTACGCGATAATTATAAAATGTATTTATCCTAAAAGCATGTTTTGACAAGCTTTTATTCAAATAAAAAATATGCATTACCTGAATGCAAATTTGAAATTTACCAAATCTGAGAATGCAAACTACGCCACTACTGAATAATAGAAAAGACAAGAACTCTGGGATGCTTTCTGTATTTTAAACTTATTTAATCTATAGACCGAAACTAAAACTATGTTAAGATTAGCATACAAAAGTATAGGTGTGATTTATGGTACAAATTGGCAATTTAGCATTTTATAGGTGATATAGGAACTTCACCCTTGTATGTATTCAGTTCCATATTCAATCATAAGAGCGAAATAAACAAATTATCGAATATAGAATATCAAGAAGTGATTTATGGTAGTTTCAGTTTGGTGTTTTGGACCTTAATTTCCATCTTTATAGTGAAATATGTTATTATTGTTCTTATGGCTAATGATAACGGACAGGGAGGTACGTTTGCACTTTATTCGCTCATTTCGAGATATTGCAATTTAGATACCAGGGGAAATTCTAATGAAGAAGATTTGACTTTAAGTCATTATAATACCGAAGAATTTCCTGACTTTCATACCCAAGATTTGAGATGGCAAGTTAGGGTAAAGAATTTTATTAAGGATAATAAGATGGTTAATAAGTGTTTATTTATCTTTGTTGTTTTTGGTACCTCTTTAGTGGTTGGAGATGGCATTTTAACGCCTGCAGTTTCCGTGCTATCAGCCGTAGAAGGAGTTCAGTTATTATATCCTAGTTTAGAAAACTGTGTTGTTCCATTGACTATAGCCATCATTATTGTATTATTCTTTAATCAAAGTCATGGCACAAGCAAAGTAGCCAACTTATTTGCGCCTATAATATGCGTTTGGTTGATCACTCTTTCATTAATTGGGATGTATAATTTGAGTCATAATTATCTTGTGCTGACATCGTTACTTAATCCTTATTATGTTTACAAATACTTTATTTTACGAGGTTTCCGTGCTTGGGAATCCATAGGAGGAATTCTTTTAGCAGTTACGGGTGTAGAGGCATTATTTGCAGATTTGGGGCATTTCAATAAGTCTTCAATCAGACTTTCTGCTACTAGTTTTATATTCCCTAGCTTATTCCTCGTATATAGTGGTCAAGCTGCTAGAATGTCATTGAATCGTAATCTGATTGATGATACGTTTTGGTCTACTGCTCCTCAGAACAAACTGCTTTATTCGTTTGTTCTTATTATTGCTACTTGTTCTGCTGTCATAGCTTCACAGGCTATGGTTTCTGCCACGTTCTCAATTATTTATCAGGCCATGTCACTAGATTGCTTTCCAAAGGTTAACGTTGTTCATACAAGCAAAAAGATTTATGGTCAAATCTTTATACCCGAAATCAATTTGATGCTTATGTCGGGTTGTATTTTGTTGGTTGCCGTTTTCAAAGAATCAAAAACATTGACCTCTGCTTATGGATTAGCATCTTGTGCTCTAATGTTTATAACCACTAACCTGATCTCTATTGTCATGATTGTGGTTTGGAAGTTGCCGAAGTATTTGATCATTTTGTTCTTTGTTTTCTTTAGTTTTATAGATTTGATGTTCTTGTCTGCTACTTTTGGTAAAATATTCAATGGTGGTTGGATCCCATTGGCCATTGCTGTGTTCTTTTCGTTCATTATGAATGTGTGGAGGTGGGGCTCTGATCTCAAATTGAAGAATCTGAGAAGAAATCAACAATTTATCAATACATTGTTAAAAGAACCCACGATGGAAGATCTGAATTCCATGGCTCCTTTGAAGTCTGGAACGGATGCCAAAAGCTCCGATCCTACTTTGTCTTGGTTGATTAAGTTGCATCCTCAAACTTCCTTTGTTCTTCGCATTCCTGGTGCTGCTTTCTTTTATAGCCATGCAGATAGCGGGGTTCCATCAGAATTCAATCATTTGTTACAATGTTTCTCTGCTATTCCTGAAGTCGTGATATTTACAACGATTAGAATTGTCATGGTCCCTACCGTCCTTGCTCATGAAAGATTCTTGATTACTAAATTGAGCATATTCGGCTTTTATCGATGTACTGCCAGATATGGTTATTTGGATGTTATAGAAAGAGGTGAAGACTTCTCACACAGTATTATTGAGCTTTTAAAAACAAATATTCAATCAAGATTGGAATCTAAAAATCCGGGATCGAGCACTTCAATGAATGTGGTGTTTTCGGAAATGCATTCAAGTCAAGAGTTCCAAAGATTAATCCAGGAACATAAACTGTTAAAGAAAATCAAATCATCAGATATTAGTTATATATTAGGTAAAGCTTTCGTTAAATCTAAAGTGGAATCTAGAAATTTCTTTAAGAAGTTTGTTATTGATTATATTTATCAGTTTCTTTCGAGAAATGACAAATCTTTCTATTTGAATACTCCTCCTAACAAAACTATTTACGTTGGTAGAGACGTTACGATTTGATCTTTTTCCTAAGTTTCTTTCATTATACTTCCAATTCTGAGATTTCACTTTGTGATATAATTAATTCTATATTTTTCTAAAAATAAAGTATATTTTATTGCCTTCTTTGCTGTGCTAGCCGTAAATAAAGCGATAGAATTAGTACATCAACCATCTTTGATTCATGTAATTCCGTTTAAAACTAGCAGCTAATGAAAGTTTTGTCTTATAATCATATGTAATAAGATGATCTTTCATCCAAAACATTATTGCGTTTCTCCCTAAAAAGATTTTAGTTTTGTTTCCCAAAATGATAACTCCTTTATTTGACAATGACTTATTTGAGCAAACCACGACTGGACTAATATTAGCACACATTGTATGCATTTTTATAGCATTAATAGAAAGAACCATCACGTATATCAAAGAAAAGCATACTATTAGTAATTGGATAGCCAACACTTTGTATTATGGAATTTTGACAATTTTACGTTTCCTAATAATGCTGACTATTATGACTTTTAGAATATCCATCTTCGTCACCATTGTATTCCACAATTTTGAATTTATTTTATAGGTTTTGGCGTTATCGCTTGTACAAGGATTCTTTGAATACAAAAAAAGTAAGCATATTTCGTCTTCTATATTTCAACAGGCAACAGAATCTTTTGAAAGTAAGAACTGAAGGATATTTTTATTAAAAAATATAGTTCATATTCCTACTCTTCTGAAATTATGGAGTTGATAATTAAGATATCCGAATCAAGATAAATTTAAGTCATTCGCCAAGTTATTAGTCGAAAACACTGTAAAATTAAGTGTATCTATATAAAAAATATTATGTAAGATTTTGTTATTTGCTTCAAAAAGATTGCAAATCGCCATCTCAGCCAGGGAAAGTGTAGGAGTTATTTAATCAAAAATAATCATTAATTTCAGAATTTTATCCTCGGATACATAAACAATTGGTGGACCTTGTATTTATAATATAAATTCTGTCGAAATACCTTCTCTAAAGTAGGAGAAAGCTCGTCTCATAACTTCCACATTGCTATAAAATAAAACAATTTATAGATCATATGATTATTAAACTTATTTTATAAAAGATAGATACATTTTCTATAATTAAATGAATGTTAATTTCTGTTGATCAGTATTGTTCTGATGTGTAAAACCCAGATATCCACGATAATATCATTATTTTTATAGAATAATACTACAAAATTTTGTTTTTAAATCTATTTTCAATTTGCTTATCGATCGATCCCTTTTCATTTTTGATGGCATGGTGCATTGAACTTACTTTTCGATTTTTGTAAATAGAAAATACCCAATATTTTACAGTTATATATAAATAGTTTATGATGGATCTCTTATAAATAAATATCGGTTTTTTGGTCTAAATTGATGATTCATTTTGTAAAATGGGCAAAAACAATTGATTATAGGTGATACAGTTTTCTGGTTATAATATTAGCACAGGGAATTAGCCTATTTAAAGATCTTGAAATCCATTTTATCTTACTCGAGGATAATTCAAAATGATCACACTATTATTTAACATTAACTTCTTTTCCCAATCAAAAACTGGGTTCATTTAGCCCACGTTGTATGTTTTTTCCTTGCCTTGGTAGAAAGAAGTATTGCCTATTTGAAAGATACGAATCCAAAAAGCAACTGGATATTAAATACAATAAATTATGGGATGTTGACTTTCTTAAGATTTTCCATCATGTTGGCTATCATGACCTTTCGAGTTTCTATCTTTGCTACAATCGTATTCCTTATTTGTTTATATTTTAGGTATTGACATTGTTTATTCTTCAAGGGTTATTTGAATACATAAAAAGTAAGCGCTCTAATCGTAGATTCGTGGAAATGGACGATTCTATTGAAGTAAAGAACAAAACTAATGATATCGTCACATCTAATCCTGTGCCTGCTAATTTGATCAAAATTTTCAAATAAATATATTGAGATTATTTTAAACCATCTCTATATAGCCCAAGATTTCTGTTCAACTCTGATCTTTATTCACAAACGTAAAATCAAAAGACAATGTTTCCTGAGTTAAGTAAAGAAGCCGAAAAAACTATTAGAATAACAAATGATTTTGTAGAGGTAATCAAAATTCTAAAACAAATAGAATGAATGCTTACCACTCGAACTGGACTATATAAATGAGTTGCATAGTAGTGATAATCGCTGGAAAGTACACTTCATGATTTACAAAATTAGAAAGTACCAAAGCATATGGAACATTTAAAATCTAGAGCTAAACAATTGGGATTATGGAATGTATTCTTAACAAAAGATTATAAAAACGGAAACTCATTAACTAATTACGAATACGCCTTAATCAACATGGTTTTAGGCAAATGTTTATTTTTAGCTCCAGAAGTAACAATTTGATTAATATTAGGCATGCAATAGTTCAGCTCCAGATACTGGGAACATGGAGATGTTACAAAAGTACGGTACCAAAGAACAGAAAGAAAAGTGGCTTAAGCCATTAATGGAAGGAAGAATACGATCTTGTTTCTCCATGACCGAACCAGCTATAGCAAGCTCGGATGCAACAAACATAAACACAAAGATAGTAAGTTCATCAAATGGTTATAGAATAGATGGAAGGAAATGGTACATTACGGGCGCCTTACATCCAAATTGTAAAGTGTGTTTTTTGCTAGGCAAAACAAATGAGGGAGAAAAGAGACATAAGCAGCATTCTGTAATCATCATACCGATGGATACGCTGGGAGTCAAAATTGTTAGGCCTATGCAAGTGTTTGGGTTTGATGATGCCCCTTCTGGTCATGCTGAAATGACTTTTGATAACGTAGTGGTGCCTAAAGAAAACATCCTTCTAGGCGTTGGTAAAGGGTTTGAAGTGATTCAAGGGAGGCTGGGGCCAGGTATTTATGAACTTAAACCTTTAAGGGCGATTACATCATTGTATGCGTGCTATTGGCGCTGTTGATCGGGCTTTAGGTTTGTTGAAAATCAGAATTGCTAATAGGAAGACGTTTGGGAAGCTGTTGAAAGAGCGAGATTCTATCCAATTGAAAGTAGGTGAATTCAGGGTTTTGTATGAACAAGCCAAGTTATTAGTTCTTAATGCAGCGCATCAGATTGATTTAAAGGGCGCTAAACAAGCTAAGCTTTCGATTGCAGTCGCTAAAGTCGCAGTTCCTAATATCTGCCTCAAAATCATGGATGACATCATTCAATTATTTGGCGCTGCTGGTTTGGGTCAAGATTTTGTACTAGCTTCTTATTATGCTTCTTTGAGAACTTTAAGATTAGCTGATGGGCCTGATGAAGTCCATTTGTTGCAGATCGGTAAAAATGAGATAAGAGGCCTCAATAAGTTGTGATTTGAATAAATCTTTCAACACTATGCTGTTAAGTGGCAATAATGCTATTTTATTTTTCTGTAAAAGATTTTGTGCCCTGATTAGTAATATGGCTCTTTATTTTCCTTCAGAGTAGTCCCCATTTTACTTATTAAATAAGTGGTTGAACAAGAGTGAGAATAATCTAGATTCATTAAAACTTTGGTTGAATTAAGAAGAGAATCAAAAAGGGACTACTCTGAACGAAAATAAAGAGCTATTTAGGGCGTTCCGAGCAAAGAGGCACTCGAAAAAATTTAAATGAAAAATTTACTATAAAAGATATAAAGTTGAAAATTAGTATGTTTATAGATACGAACCTTCTGCATCTATTACACTTCTAAATCTTTCGGGTAATTTCTGGATATCATTCATAAAACCTTTAGAATTAAGCTCCTAAATTGTACTTTCTAGCTGAATTTCTAGTTCATGCCAATCATCATAAATGTTTTCCTTTAACTTCCTCTTTAATTGCCCAGAACAATTGAAATCAGGTGGGGTAATATCAGGGCTATAGGGAGGATGATCCCAAACCCAGATATTTTCATCAATAAAATACTGCTTTATAAGATTTGATTTATGCGACTTAGCATTATCATGTAATATTATAGGTACCTTGAATTTCTTATCATGTAGCCATTTGTCTAATAATTCGATTAGGAAATTTTTATAGACTTCTGCAATTACTGTCTCTTTAGGAGCACAGAGCTTCCAATAAGCATCACCTTGAAAATCCATTACTAATATTAGCATTCTCTTTTTTTCATATTTAAACTGAAGTACAAATTCAGGTGGGTCTTCATTCTTATTTCTCCAAAATCGAATCTGGTCACGTTGGGGTTGCATGTATAAAGACACCCAAGTTTCATCTATTGCCAAAGTTCGATTAAGTAGGCTATTTTGTCTCGATAATAGTTGCATATTGTTTTTACATGCTAACACTCTATGTTCTCTTTGTTCATCCGTGAGAAAATGAGGTATCCATTTACTTAATAATTTTTTCATTTGCAAATCTTCTGTTAAATATCGAAATACTATTGTTTTACTACAATTTACCCGCTTGGAAAGTTCGAGGCAAGACCATGTTCTAGTTTAGGTCAATAATTCTTTAATTTCATCTATTACATTTTCTTTTTTCGAGACATCACTTGTTTCGCCTCCTCGGCTATCTTCGACCACATTGTAGCCTCTCTTAAGCTTAGTAACTAAAATTTTGACTGTATTTAGTTTATAGGCACTATTACCAACAGATTCAACTAATTCTTTATGACTTATACCAGAACTGTGTCCCAGGATTACGCCAAATTTGCTGAAAATCCGCTGTTCTTTATCTGAAATAGAATCTTTTTATTTTTGCAAGCTATTCATGATAATATTCAAAGTATAATTATTTACAAATAAATCTTGTAGTCTATATAAATTAATTTAAAAATCTTGATATTATTAAAGGAATTATTTAAAAAATTCGAGTCCCTCTTTACGCGGAACGCCCTAATATCGGAAATGAAATGGCCGAAGTTTAAATCGAGCATTAAATATTAAAAATTAACAATTTTTAATCCAAAAATATTAAATTATGGAGTTACAAGTATAAATTTAATAAATATTGATTTTTATGCATTCTATAATTATTAGCAGAGTTTTAGTTATGATGCAAATTTTGTTGCTATGATTTATGGTGAGAAATTTTAGAACTAAAATTAAGAAAATATATACAAATTTGACTCAATAAAACAGACAATAATCACTCGAAATGAACAAAAAGATATAGAAATAAATCTAAAGGTGTGAAGATTATTTTACAATTCATATTATTTGTTTTTATATTTTTAAAATAGTTTTATATGAGAAACCTATCGATTACTACTTTGTATAAAAGTTGTACTTTGGCCACTTAAAAGAAGCCATTATATTGCGATAAGTGAAAGAGTAGGGAATAAAATGATTAAATAATATAAATATTTTATTTTTATTTTTAATTTATTTTCAATTTATTTTACATACATTTCATAATGTCTGATTTTGATTTTGGCCATTTCATTTCTGCATATATGGCACAATATTTTTGAAACATACTTCTATTCTAATTGGTTGAGAAATTTTAGTTTCATCAATGCACAGAATAGTAAGAATGAAAATAAATTTATGTATTTATCAACTTTACTATCCATAAAATATCTCTTAGCTATATTTCTTAGCATTTTAGTTGCTTCCTCAACCTATTTTACTATGATGCACTAATAGTTTAGAATTATAACCGAGGCTTCAAAAATATTGTGCCATATGGGACAAAATTTTCGAAAGATAGTTCTATTATTTTCGAGAAGACAAAAAGGCTAATAAATACTTAAAATATAATAATTTATAAATTTATTTAAAAAATAATAAATACAAACAATTTAAATGAAAGCTAATTTAAAGATAGTGTAATATGCACGATTAAATATCAAGAGGGAGGGTGTACTCGGCTCCTAAGTCATAAACAAGTACCCCTAAATAATCCCCAGTTTTACAACTATCCGACTCGTGCCTTCAATATTTTATGTATATTATTATTAAAAAATCTCTTAATTCTTGAGGCAAAGCATCTTTTAGGTGTATACAATGTTTCTCTAGTGTCTTTTTTTGATTCATCTTTTGGTTCAAACTCCTTGTAATCCTCATTAATTCTTGTCAAATAATAAAAGAAACAAGAACCTTTTATAAATAAGAATGTCATAATCTTTTTAAGTCCATTAATTTTCATTTTTTTATAAACTTTGGTCTACATTTTCTTTCATAAACCTCAAAGAATACATTATTCCAGTGCCTAAATTTAAATTCATTCTCAAATGCTTCTTTTAGCTCATAAACATTATTGATTTCATATTTGTAATCAACTGTTTTAAAAACCATGCCAAGTTTACCAAACATTCCATCTACGTCACTCTTACCATGATGCTCATCAAAAAAGTTAACGAAGATATTGAGACTTTACTTATCAGATAAATTCTTCGCATTATAAAGGAACTCTTTAGACCTAAAATGAGAACNGAAGATATTGAGACTTTACTTATCAGATAAATTCTTCGCATTATAAAGGAACTCTTTAGACCTAAAATGAGAATCACAATCTGTGAATACATTGACAAATTCGTATTCTAAACCCTTTAAATAGCCAACTATACGATCCAAAGCCTCAGAAGAAAATAGTGAATCATGAGATAATATTTCCGATAATAGATTCATA
>NIPM01001948.1:0-13157 GCA_002738285.1 Holacanthella duospinosa
ATAGATGAAAATTACCTTTTTTTTAACTAAAGATCTATAAAAATTGCTTTTATTCTTTTTGCAACGGTCTTAACTTGCTTATTAATGATTATTAACCGTATTGCTTTATAGATATAAAAATGATGATTAGCAGTATATGCCGGTGAGTAGCTCATCTTGGATATACAGTTTTGAGTTGCTAAATCACAATTGATCATGATCTAAAATGATATGAATATATATATATGAAAATATTGTCAAGTAGCGATGTATATGAGTCATTAGATGTATGGATTTTCTTTGATTTCTGCCGGATAAGTTTAATATGCTTCTACAATTAAATGTGAAAAGTTTAGCCAGTTTTTTACCATAAAAAAGAAAAATTTAAAATAGATGATAATTATCATTGTATAAGTTATAAATATAATTATAGATGTAATAAAAAATAATAAATGTGATATCTTTGCCTATTAATTTAGACAAAATCAATTTAAGAACTATGATAAAAGTATCAGATACTGCAAGAAAGAAAATCATTGATCTTATGACAGATGAAGGTTATGATGCTACTAAAGATTATGTTAGAGTAGGCGTTAAAAGTGGTGGTTGTTCAGGATTGTCGTATGAATTAAAATTCGACAAAATATTGAATGAAGATGATAAACTATTTAAGGATAATGATATAAGGATTGCTGTAGAGAAGAAAAGTTTTCTTTATTTAGCAGGAACAGTTTTAGAATTTTCAGGAGGATTAAATGGAAAAGGATTTGTTTTTAATAATCCTAATGCTAATAGAACGTGTGGATGTGGTGAAAGTTTTTCATTATAGAAGCAGAAATAAAGATATAAATTATAATAATAAATGAGTAAATATACTGAGGATGATTTAAAAATAGAACTTGAGAATAAAGAGTATCAATATGGTTTTTATACAGATATAGCCTCGGAAACTTTTCCTGTGGGATTAAATGAGGATGTTGTAAGAGCAATTTCCTTAAAGAAAGAGGAGCCTGAGTGGATGACAAAATGGAGAATAGAAGCCTTTTGTGCTTGGCAAGAAATGGTCGAGCCTGAATGGGCAAATGTGAACTATGAAAAACCTGATTTTCAAGCTATTTCGTATTATTCGGCACCTTTAAAAAAAGCAAAATATGAGAGTTTTGATCAGGTAGATCAAGAATTGTTGGATACTTTTAATAAGTTAGGAATCCCTATCAATGAACAAAAAGCCTTAGCAGGTGTTGCGGTCGATATTGTTATGGATTCTGTTTCTGTTGCTACAACATTCAAGAAAACATTAGCCGAAAAAGGAATTATATTCTGTCCTATTTCTGAAGCGATAAAAGAGCATCCGGAATTAGTTCAGAAATATTTAGGAATGGTAGTTCCACAAAAAGATAACTTTTATGCAGCTTTGAATTCGGCGGTATTTTCAGATGGATCTTTTTGTTATATTCCTAAAGGCGTTCGCTGTCCTATGGAACTTTCTACTTATTTTCGTATTAATCAGGCAAAAACCGGTCAATTTGAAAGAACATTAGTAATTGCAGACGAGGGTAGCTATGTAAGTTATTTAGAAGGCTGTACGGCACCTTCTCGTGATGAAAATCAATTACACGCTGCTGTTGTAGAATTGATAGCCTTAGACGGTGCTGAGATTAAATATTCCACAGTTCAGAACTGGTATCCGGGAAGCAAAGATGGTGCAGGAGGTGTTTTTAACTTTGTGACTAAAAGGGGTTTATGTGAGAAAAATGCAAAGATTTCATGGACACAGGTAGAAACCGGTTCAGCAGTTACATGGAAATATCCTTCCTGTATTTTAAAAGGAGATAATGCGGTAGGGGAATTCTATTCTATTGCAGTAACTAATAATTTTCAGCAAGCAGATACAGGAACAAAAATGATACATTTAGGTAAAAATACGAGAAGCATTATTATTTCTAAGGGAATTTCTGCCGGAAAATCGAATAACAGCTACAGGGGGTTGGTGCAAATCAGCTCAAGAGCAGATAACGCCAGGAATTTTTCACAATGTGATTCTCTGTTAATGGGGAACAGTTGCGGAGCACATACGTTTCCTTATATAGAGTCTAAAAATCCTACAGCAAAAATAGAACATGAAGCTACAACAAGTAAAATAGGCGAAGATCAGGTGTTTTATTGTAATCAGAGAGGTATTCCTGCCGAAAAGGCTATTGCTTTGATTGTAAACGGATTTAGTAAAGAAGTATTAAATAAGCTTCCTATGGAATTTGCTGTAGAAGCACAAAAATTGTTAGAGATCTCACTTGAAGGATCCGTGGGATAAATGAAAAAAAACGTATCAGTAATACAAATTTTAAAGAAGTAAAGAGTCATTAGTAACACAAGGCTTTAAGCATTAAACAACACTAAAGAATGTTAAGCATAAAAAATTTACACGCAGGTGTAGGAGATAAACAAATTTTAAAAGGGATTGACCTTGAAATAAAAGCAGGTGAAATACATGCTATTATGGGACCTAATGGTTCCGGAAAGAGTACGCTTTCTGCAGTAATTGCAGGAAATGAAACTTATGAAGTAACAGAAGGGCAAATTTTTCTTAATGGAGAAGATATAGGCGAATTAGCCCCGGAAGAGAGAGCACATAAAGGTATTTTTCTGTCTTTTCAATATCCTGTGGAAATTCCTGGTGTTTCAGTGACTAATTTTATGAAAACCGCAATTAATGAAATACGTAAGGCTAATTATTTAGAGGAAATGCCTGCAAATGAGATGTTGAAATTAATTCGTGAAAAATCAGAATTATTAGAAATTGACATGAAATTTTTATCACGTTCCTTGAATGAAGGTTTTTCAGGGGGAGAGAAAAAAAGAAATGAGATATTTCAAATGGCAATGTTAGAGCCTAAATTAGCAATTTTAGATGAAACGGATTCAGGATTAGATATCGATGCTCTCAAAATTGTTGCTAATGGTGTAAACAAGCTTAAAAGCAGTAAAAATGCTATTCTGGTCATTACACATTACCAGAGGCTTTTAGATTATATAGTTCCGGATTTTGTTCATGTTTTATACAATGGTAAAATTGTAAAATCAGGCACAAAAGAATTAGCTTATGAACTTGAACAGAAAGGCTATGACTGGGTAAAACAAGAAATTGAATGAGAGTAAAACAGTCAAAAATGTAGAAAGCTGGGTAGCTAAAAATACCGGATAAACCGTAAATTATAGTTGTTTTATTATCAATCTCTTTTCATTTAGATGATTTGACAAAACGGGCATTTTACAATTTATTCAAAAAGTAATCGGTTATATAGAATAATTCAGGGACTTTTATTCAGAAAGGTTAATAATAGTGGATCTAAAAATGAGGAAACCATAATAAGGAACTAGAGTTATTATGCTTTGTTTCGTGATATTAAGACCTAAGACAGTATTTAAAAATATGGAATTGAAAGAAAAATTAATATCATCTTTTATCGCTTTTGAAGATCGTACAGGAGATGTTCATACAGGCATTTATGATATACGGGAAGAAGCATTAAAGAATTTTGAAGCAAAAGGATTTCCCTCAAAGAGCGAAGAAGCTTGGAAATATACTTCGCTTAATACAATATTAAAAAATGATTTCAGTGTTGTTCAAAAGAGACAGAAAGCACTTGATTTTAGCGAGGTAAAACAGTATTTTTTAAATGAAGTAGATACCTATAGAATCGTTTTTATAGATGGTATTTACAGTTCTTTTTTATCATTAACTACAGATGAAGGACTTGATGTTTGCTTAATGTCTACAGCATTAACAAAACATAAATACAAGGAAGTTATTGAGATATATTTTAACAAAACGGTTAATTTAGAGGATAGTTTAACCTCTCTGAATACAGCTTTTACTTTTGAAGGAGCTTATATTTATATTCCAAAAGGTAAAATAGTAGATAAGCCCATTGAAATTGTACATTTTTCAACGGGAGATGAAGTAGCATTATTGTTGCAACCCAGAAATCTGGTTGTAGTAGGTGAAAATGCACAAGTACAGATTGTAGAACGCCATCAGATGTTAGATAATAATATCGTATTTACTAATTCCGTTACAGAGATATTTGTTGAAAAAAAGGCTCTTTTGGATTATTATAAAATTCAGAATGATAAATTAGAATCTAATTTAATTGACAATACTTATATATCTCAAAAACAAGGAAGTAATGTTTTTGTTCATACATTTTCTTTTGGAGGAAATATCACTCGAAACAATTTGAATTTTTATCATTTTGGCGAAAGAATAGAGTCTACTTTGAAAGGAGTTACTATTATTGGAGGAAAACAACACGTGGATCATTATACACTGGTAAAACATGCTACACCAAACTGTGAAAGTCATCAAAATTATAAAGGAATTTATAATGATAAATCTACGGGGGTGTTTAATGGTAAGATTTACGTAAATAAAGAAGCACAAAAGACAGACGCTTTTCAGCAAAATAATAATATTTTATTAAGCGATAAGGCTACGATTAATGCAAAACCTCAGTTAGAGATTTTTGCAGATGATGTAAAATGTTCTCATGGCTGTACTATAGGTCAATTAGACGAGAATGCTATGTTTTATATGCAAACGCGAGGAATTCCTTATGAAGAAGCAAGAGCATTACTAATGTATGCTTTTACAGATGAAGTGAGTTCAAGTATAAAAATTCCGGGATTGAAGAAAACCATAGCCGGTATAATTGCAGTGAAGTTAGGCGTTAATATGGGATTTGATTTGTAAAAAAGCTCTAATTTTATAATAGAATAATAGAAAGTATCCGCTAAAAACGGATACTTTCTATTTTTATTTAGAATAAATAAAAATAACTTGCACAAGAAAAATACTTATTCTAAGTTTGTAATTTAGAATCAATATAAATTACTTATGCTAATTAAGAGCAGATTATTTATCCCATTATTAACTGTATGTACGATCGGGTTTTCTCAGGAAAAGATGAAAGACCTTACGAAAGAAGATATATTAGATGAACTTGTTATTACAGGACAGTTTGAACCTCAGTCGATCAAAAAATCAATATTTAATGTAAAATTAATAACGGAACAGGATATTCAAAGACAAGCGGCAAACAATTTAGCAGATGTTTTAAATCAGTATTTAAATATTACAGTTATGCCCGGTTCAAATACAGGGCGCTCTACTGTGTCTATGTTTCGTTTAGATGGACAGTATTTTAAAATTTTAGTAGATAATGTTCCTCTGGTAGGTGACAGTGGATTAGGCAACAATATCGATTTAACTCAGATTAATCTTGATGATATAGAACAAATCGAAATTATAGAAGGATCCATGGGCGTTACACATGGAGGAAACGCAGTAAGCGGTATTTTAAATATAATTTCTAAAAAATCATCTCAATATAAATGTGGTATTTCTGCTACAGCACAAGAAGAAACGGTAGGAGAAGAATTCGCCTTATTTGATAAAGGAAGACATATACAGGCTTTAAGAATTACGTATAATATTTCAGACAATTGGTTTGTTGCCGTAGGAGGAAACAGGAATGATTTTAAAGGTTATTATGATAATAGAAAAGGAAAAGACCATAATATTAATAATGGTTTAAGAGGATATCGCTGGTTACCAAAAGAGCAATATACTACTAATGCGATGTTGAGCTATCATAGAAATAGCTTTAGGTTTTTCTATAAATTTGATGCTTTCAATGAAAATATAGATTTCTTTAATCCTGTAATAAGTACAGGATATTTACCGGAAACTGGGCTTATTAAATATTCTAAAGACAAGAGATATATCACATATCGGTTTTATCACCATATAAATGCAACTGGTAAGGTCTTTAATGCTTTGACCTATAATGTATCATTGTCACAGCAAAAACAGCAAAGAGATGTCGAAGATTTTGATTATTATTTTAACAGAGGAGAAACCGGCAACCTGCAAAAAAGAAATCAAGCCACTGAAGTTTTTTATTCAGCAGGAACCCTGAGCGACTTTTTTAATAGTGATGCAGCTCGACTGCAACTGGGTTATGAATTGTCAAAGAATAATGGATTTGCTGTTGTTTACGGGGATAATCAAATGATGAAAGAGATCAGAAAAGGCTTAGAAAATTATGATTTTTTTGTTTCTTCAGAAATTAACGCTACTCAATATTTTTCTGTTCGCCCGGGATTTAGGTACTCTTTTCAGTCCATATTTAAAAATCAATACGCTACTTCATTAGGTTTAAGATATTTATTAAATGATGGAATTGAATTGCGTACTTCCTTAGGAAAGTCTTTTAGAACCCCGAATTTCGAAGAATTATATTCTAAAATTAATTTTTCCGGACATAAATTTTTTGGTAATGAAAATCTGGTGCCGGAAAGAAGTACCTCTTATGAATTTAATATAAAGAAAACAACTTCCTTACCAGGATCATATTTCTCTTTAACAAATGATATTGCTACGAGTTATATGAATATTGATAACAGGATTGATATGGCTTTTATAGGGTTAGATTCTACAGGTAGCGATCCCATTTATCAATATGTCAATATCAGCAAATACAAAATGTGGAATATCGCTTCAAATCATCAGGTTTTGTATAAAAACTGGCTGTTGAGAGCAGGTCTTTCAGTAGTAAGTATTTCTCAGTTAATTGATAATGGAAAATCTTTGTCTGATGATCGGTTTATTTATTCTTTTCAGTTGAACGGACATCTCTCTTATACGATTCCAATATGGAATACGGTATTTTCTGTTTACTATAAATATAATGGTAAACAACAACAATTTGTACAAGTAGGCTCTGATTATAAATTATCGAATATAAACCCTTATAGCTGGATGGATGCTTCCATCAAAAAAACGTTTTATAACAAAGGCTTTGATCTAACAGTAGGAGCAAGAAATTTATTAGATATTACACAGATTCAACAAAGTCAGGTGTCAGGTAATGCCGGGCATAACGGTTCAACAGACATTCTACTGGGCTATGGACGCTCTTATTATTGTAAACTTACTTATAACCTTAATTTTTAATTTAATAAATACTAATACACTTATGAAAACAATATATATTTATACCGTTTATTTTTTATTATTTATAATAACCGCATGTTCTAAAAAAGATAATACAACAGCCAAAACAGCAGACATTCCACCTCTTTCCGGAATAGTATTACAACCTAAAATAGGAGGATCTACACTACCTAATCAAGTATATATTGATTTAAGCACAGCTGAAGAAACACCTGTTCAAAGAACAAGTTGGGATTTAGGCTTTTATTTTGATCCTAAAAGTGCTGATTTTAGAGTAATATTAAATAATTCGATTAATAAAATGGCTGCTAAAGAGTTAGATACTACTGATATTGATCAAGTACAGGTCGAAGATAAAAAAGTGGCGACCAGTAATCGCGAAGATTCTAATAGTAAAAATTATGGGGATGATCCGTCAGGAGATATTCAAAAAACAGTTATTAGAGCTGTTTCCGGATTTGACCAGGACAATAAAGTATATTTATTGAATTTAGGTCAGGAGATTGCAACAAATCCTGCAGAGCCTTTAAAAGTGAATATGGAAGGCGCATCGAGAGGATGGAAAAAAATCAGAATATTAAGAAATGGAGATGATTATAAGTTACAATATGCAGATTTAAATGCAACCACACATAAAGAAGTTATAATTCGTCGTAACGCAGCCTTTAATTTTTCGTTTTTCAGTTTTAATACGAACAGTATTGTACCGGTGGAGCCTGAAAAAGACAAATGGGACTTAAACCTAACTACTTTTACGAATGTAGTTTCGATGGGACCAAATGATATGAGTTATTTTTTTTCCGATTGTGCACTTATAAATGCAAGAGCAGGGGTTACTGCTTATCAGGCGCTTACAGCTAAAGTTGGTTCTTACGAAGCATTTCGTTTAGCTAATGTTGACAGAAGCAAATTTGAAACGGTAGCAGCAAAAGATCAGCGTGCAATAGGTTCAAACTGGAGAGGGGTACGATCATTACCACCAAGTGTGAATGATGATCGCTTTTTTGTATTAAAAGATGCAACAGGAAATATATATAAAATTAAATTTTTATCCATGTATACAGTTGAAAAAGAGAGAGGCAATATTACTTTTCAGTATGAATTATTGAAATAAGCTATTAGCTTGTTTTAATGAACAAAAAGTCGTTTTATCAGCTAAATTCAAGCGCTGATATTTCAATATTTGATGAGGTTGTCTTTATTACAGGCAACCTCATTTTTTGTTATAGTGTAGAAAAGGATAGCGTCTCACAACGGAGTGATTTTATATTTTTTCTGCGTATTTAAATACGCGGAAAATAGCTGATTAAATATTTTAAGATTGATTTTTATCTTAATAAACTAAAAGTAAACCCTTAGATAATTTTGCAATGGTCTTATTATAAGGTAAAAATCAAATTAGGATAATATTATTACTTTATTGCTATAGTTAATGAAGACATAACGAATCTTGACTGAAATATTTTCCCTAAATTTGTCGTAGTTTATTCAAATTATAATGGTAGATAAAATAAAAAAATTTGTTGTTGAAGCAAAAAAGTTCAAAACGGAAAGTAAAGAAGAGTTAGAAAAATACAGAATTAAATTTTTAGGAAAAAATGGTATTCTGAATGATCTTTTAACTGAATTTAAAAGCGTTCCTAATGATAAGAAAAAAGAGTTCGGGCAAATAATAAATCAGTTAAAAAATACTGCTCAAGATAAAGTAAATGCTATTCAAGAACAAATTGAAAGCAAAATAGAGAGCAAAGGTCTTTATGACGATCTAACGCGTCCGGCAGAACAAATAGAAATAGGAGCACGTCATCCCATATCCATTGTTAAAAATCAAATTGTAGATATTTTTTCAAATATTGGTTTTAATATATCAGAAGGTCCTGAGATTGAAGATGACTGGCATAATTTTACAGCATTAAATCTACCGGAATTCCATCCGGCGCGAGATATGCAGGATACTTTTTTTATTCAAACGAACCCTGATACTTTATTGCGTACACATACCTCATCAGTACAGGTGCGCTATATGGAAGATAATAAACCCCCTATCCGTACTATTTCTCCGGGGAGAGTATTTAGAAATGAGACTGTTTCATCCCGTTCACACTGTATTTTTCATCAAGTGGAAGGTTTATATATCGATACAGATGTTTCTTTTGCAGATTTAAAACAAACGCTGTTACATTTTACAAAGGAGATGTTCGGAAAATCAAAAATCCGATTGCGACCTTCCTATTTTCCTTTTACCGAGCCAAGTGCTGAGGTAGATATCTATTGGGGGCTGAAAACAGAAGTCGATTACAGAATAACAAAAGGAACCGGATGGCTGGAAATTATGGGCTGTGGAATGGTAGATCCTAATGTTCTTAAAAACTGCGACATTGATGCTGATAAATATAATGGTTTTGCCTTTGGGATGGGAGTCGAGCGTATTGCTATGTTATTATATCAAATAGGGGATATCAGAATGTTTTATGAAAATGATATTCGTTTCTTAGAACAGTTTAAAACAAGTATATAAATATAAAAAGAGGTGAAGCTATTCTTAAAAATGTCAGCCTCTTTTTTTGCTTTTATAAATTTATTATAACCTAATATATTCTTTCTAATCCTGGTTGTTACTCCATAAATATTATTCTTATTCCGCTGAATTGTAAATTCGGTTGATGTTGTTTATACAATGCTCATAAGTAGAATCCATTTTATATAATAGTCTGTTAAATCTACTCTTTTCTAAATATATAGGAACTATTAATATTGTTTTATAAAATGTATAAGAATATTAGAATTATATAGTAGTTTATTGTTATATAATTTTATGCTATATGTTAAAATAAACCTAGAATTAAACCTTAATTTATAAATAGTTATATCTGAAATTATTATGAAAATGCTATTATTCAATTGATTATAAATATCAACTTATATAGATAATAAGTTAAAAAAAGAACTAAGGGAATATGACAATAGCATTAAGCTTAAATTGAATGTGTCTGATTCAATATCGAGTTCATAATAATGAAAATTAAAATTTACTTTCGTCTAAACTTTTTCGGGTAGTCTATTTGTGGGATTTTTGTTATTTTTGCCCCGCGATATTTGAATGAAAAAAATTTTACTTTAATAATATCAAATCTGATTTAGAAAGAAGAATATAGATGAAAAATATAATTATTACCGGTACAAGTAGAGGAATAGGTCACGAATTAGCATTGCTTTTTGCTAATGCAGGACATCAGGTTTTAGCTATTTCCAGAAAGACGTCTAAAGCATTACCGGATCATCAAAATATCACTTGTCTCCCTATAGATATAGCAAAAGACGAAGAATTAGAAAAGGTGAAGGTCTTTTTATCTGCTACCTGGAAACAAGTAGATATACTGGTTCATAACGCCGGTTTATTTCTTTCAAAACCTTTTTCAGAAATACGTAGAGAAGACTTTGAAAAACTATATAATGTAAATGTTTTTAGTGTAGCAGGGTTAACACAGATGGTTTTACCTTATTTAAAAGCAGGGAGTCATGTTGTAAGTATAAGTAGCATGGGCGGTGTTCGCGGAACGGTAAAGTTCCCCGGTCTAGCAGCCTATAGCTCTAGTAAAGGAGCGTTAATTACATTATCTGAATTATTAGCAGAGGAATATAAAGAACGAGGTATTGCTTTTAACGCTCTCGCTTTAGGAGCCGTTCAGACAGAGATGTTACAAGAGGCCTTTCCGGATTATAAAGCGTCTTTAACCGCAGTACAAATGGCTGATTATATTTATAATTTTGCCTTAACAGGCAATCGGTATTATAATGGTAAAGTTTTAGAGGTTTCATTAAGTACGCCATAAAATGAAAATCTATCTTTAGCATTATTAAATATTTAGAATATGAAAGAACGATTGTCTCCTTATTTACCTGAACATTCTATAGATATTATATATGAATTGATTAAAGTATATAATGTAAATTTAAAAATAGTAAATGAACGCATAAGTCGTTACGGAGATTATAGGCTGGATCATACGGATTCTCATCAAATTACAATAAATGCAAGTTTGAATAAGTATCGTTTTTTGATTACTTTAGTACATGAAATTTCCCATTTGGTTGCTTTTGAGAAATTTGGAAAAAAAATAAAACCTCATGGAATAGAATGGAAGAATACTTTTCAGAGGATGATGATTCCTTTTATACGTCCTGAAATTTTCCCAAATCATTTATTACCACTATTAGTAAGGCATTTTAAAAGTCCTACAGCAAGCAGTGATACGGATGTGACATTGTCCCTAGCCTTAAAACAATTTGATAAAAAAAATAATAAAAACTATATTTTTGAGTTATCTTATGGAAGTATGTTTAGGATATATAATGGTAAGATTTTTAAAAAAGGAGCACAACGTACAAAACGTTTTGAATGTGTGGAGATAAGTTCCGGAAAAATATATCTTTTTAATCCGAATGCAGAAGTTGAGTTTTTGAAAAATTAAAAATTACATCAGTTATTTATTTATCACGATACAATGAACGAGAATTATTACGCAATATTAATGGCCGGTGGAATAGGAGCAAGGTTTTGGCCTGTAAGTACGACAGAATTCCCTAAGCAGTTTCACGATATGTTAGGAACAGGTGAGACTTTAATTCAAAAAACATTTAGTAGATTGTCAAAGTTGATTCCTACTGAAAATATATTGATACTAACGCATGAAAATTATAAAGCCTTAGTGTTAGAACAATTACAAGGCGTTAATGAGCAACAGATATTGCTAGAACCTGCAACGCGCAATACAGCGCCATGTATATTATATGCTTCTTTAAAAATAGAAAAACAAAATCGCGATGCTATAGTTGTTGTAGCTCCTACGGATCACTGGATAGAAGATGAAGATCAGTTTGTAGCAAATCTTCAAAATGCATTTGATTTTTGTGCAAAAGAAAAAGCTTTAGTAGCCTTAGGAGTTAAGCCTACTTTTCCTAATACAGGATATGGATATATAGAGTTTAATAAGTTAGATGATAATTGTTTAAAAAAAGTAGTACAGTTTAGAGAAAAGCCGGATTATAGTACTGCAACATCGTTTCTTAAAAGTGGTAATTTTCTTTGGAATGCAGGAATTTTTATCTGGAGTGTGAATTCTGTTATAGAAACTTTTAAACAATATCAGCCATCTATGTATGCGTTGTTTATGAGAGGAAATGAGTTTTATAATACACCGGAGGAAGGCGTTTTTATCAATAAATATTACAGTCTTGTAGAGAATATTTCTATTGATTATGCTATAATGGAAAAGGTGGATAATTTGTATGTTTTACCTGTTTCTTTTGACTGGAATGACCTTGGAACATGGGGCTCTCTATATGATAAATTGCCTAAAGATGAAAATGAAAATGCAATTATTAATTCTTTGACTTTATTAAAGAACGCTTCTAATAATATTATCAGAACATCAAAAAATAAATTAGTGGTAATCGATGGGCTTAATGATTATATTATTGCAGATAAAGACGATGTGCTTTTAATTTATCCTAAAAGTAAAGAGCAGGATATAAAGCAGGTTTTAAAAGAAGTAAATGAGAAATTTAATAGGACACTAATTACATAAAGTGTGTTAGTAAAAATAAAGATATTGCCTCACCATGAAGGTAGTGTTATGTTTTTTCTTTGCTTTTAAATACTGAATGTGCCTGAGTAGCTAAGTATTTCAAACATTCTAATAAACAGTAGACGGTACTTTTACCTTATTCGTTTGATGATTCAGTTCCGGAACAATACTCCGTTTGTATTATAGACCGGATTGTAGAATCACTCAGCGTCCGGCACTTTTAAAAATATACAGTAAAAAAGGTAATCCGGTATAATTATCCTAAAATGTTACTCAAAGTGATGCTTTATGCTTAGTATATAGAATACTTATAGAGCTTACACCCTTGTTGAGAATATTAATTCTATATGACTGACATTCATAGCAGTTGTGAACTACACCATCGTCGATCGATTTACAAACCTGAGTTCGATTAATCAAAAAATATGTAACTTCTTGTTTTTTATTGTATTAAGACCGTTGCAAAAAGAATTAAAGCAAATTTTATAGATCTTTAGTTAAAAAAAAAAGACCGTTGCAAAAAGAATAAAAGCAATTTTTATAGATCTTTAGTTAAAAAAAAGGTAATTTTCATC
>NIPM01001949.1:0-13119 GCA_002738285.1 Holacanthella duospinosa
TTTATTCATTCAAGAAACTAAAATTCCTCGACTAATTAGAATAGAATTATGTAAGAAAATTTTGTCCCATATAGCACAAAATTTTTGAAGCCTCGGTTATAATTCTAGAATATTAATGCATCACAGTGAAATTAGGTTGAGGAAGCAATTAAGATGACAAGAAATATAGCTAAGAGATATTTTATGGATAGTAAATACTTAAATTTATTTTCATTCTTACTATTTTATTCATTCAAGAAACTAAATTTCCTCGACCAATTAGAATAGAATTATGTAAGAAAATATTGTCCCATATGAAAGAATTATAACCAAGGCTTCAAAAATTTTGTGCCAAATGGCAAAAAATTTTCGAAAGATGCTATTCTTTTTGAAAAATAAATTTAAAGATAATTTTTATTTTATGTATAAATGAAAACAGTATAAGGTGTAAGATTAAATAGGTAGTCCTAAGCCATATATAAGTACTTCTAAATAATCCACATTCTAACAACTATCCGACTCTAGCTTTCAATATTTTATGTATATTTTGATTAATAAAACATGTTTTATGTTTTTTGCTTTCAACTCCTTATAGACTTCACTCACCTTTATCGAATAAGAACAATAGCAAGCCCTTTTTATAAGACCATTATTTTTTTTAATAAATTTTGGCCTAGATTCTCTTTCATTTTTTCACATCAATTTAATTCAATCCTATTTATAAGACTGAGAATTAATATCAAATCAAATCCAATAAATTTTAAGAAAAAAAACATTTTCTTGTATAAAATTGTATATGTTTATAATCCAATTCATTTTTTGCAAAAGTTCTATTTGGAATTATAACCAAGGCTTCTAAAATTTTGTCCCATATGTGGGAAATCTATGTTTGCCAATAAACGACGATGATCTTGAACATGTGATGAATGCCATGTGAATCTAGATCAACTTTCAGTAGTTAAATAATGCTTCGATCACCATCCATTTGATACAAAGTTCACATTTTGGCCACAAAAGTCGAAATTGAAGCAAGTTTATCCAATTTACAAGACATTAGGCTAGAAGCCCGGTTTTAGTCATTTAAAACTAATTCATATAGACTGTTTTTGAGATCGAATTTATCTGCAATCCATTTTACTCTAACTATTTATACTGAATGATTCGATATTTTGGCCATTAAAATAAATAAAAAAGCCTTTAATAAAAACTAAGACTCTTCAACTAAACCACAAGCTTTCAACTCATTCAATTGATTCTTCGAAAGCTTAACAGATAACAGATGAGCATTCATAGGATGGAAATCCAATCGTTCAAGCTTGATATTCTTATGATTTGTAGAGTGATTAAGCTCTTCTGCATAGGCAACTTCTCTATTCACATTACCTCGAGTCCAATTCTTGCCCATCTGGAATCCAGCAAATGAAGAACACACCAACTCCATACAATACAAATATCTCGGGATCTCGTCTGATTGCATTTAATAGTGACCTTCCGGAAATCGATGCCATTTTTCATCTTTGTCATTTTTCATGAACTTTATAGTTAAAATGAAACATAGGGGTTGAAGGATTTCAGACTAAGGATAAAAGTTCCTACACAGAATTCTTAGATCAATTAAAAATCTCTACATTTTAATTCATTTATTTTGGGTTCTACAATTTAATTTCTTGTTCATTTCATGGTTACTGACCTTTGTATATCATGATTTTCATTGTAAATAAAACCAGAGGCGAAGAATTCCTGGTAAGATCGAACCCCTTAAACAAAATCATTTATGATTTCAATAAATTATAATAGACTCCCATAGAATATCATTTAGACTATATCATTTAGAAATATCTATAACTGTCTCATAAACCCTATATATTTTCCCAAAAATGTATAAGGAAATATGAAAGACGCTACATCATTTAAGATGATATTATTATGACATTGCATTTAATGTATTTCTGTTTCATTCTATAAATTTTCGATAGAAAATTTATAAATCGAATTCCTATGGCTTACCAACAACCACAAATAATATTATTAAAAGAAAACACCGAAATAACGCAAGGAAAAGGGACGATACTGAGCAACATCAATGGAATATTAGCCATAAGTGACATATTAGAAGGAACTTTGGGGCCTTGTGGTTTAGACAAATTAATTATCGATCAAAACCATAAAGCTGTAATCAGTAACGATGGCGCTACTATCTTGAAATTGTTGGAGATTCAACAACCTGCAGCCAGAGCTTTAGTCGATATTGCAAAGGCTCAAGATGCAGAAATAGGCGATGGAACTACTTCAGTCGTTTTGTTAGCCTCAGAATTTTTATTCAAGATTAAACCGTTGTTAGAAGAAGACATCAGCATTAGAAGTGTAATCTTAGGCTTGCGAAAGGCTTGCGATATTGTATTTTTTCATTATAATCTTTAGGCCTTAGACAAGATTGAAGAGCTTTCAATTAATACACCCGATCCTTCTAGCCCAGAATACAGGGGATTGTTGATTAAATGCGCCATGACCACATTAGCATCCAAGCTGGTACATTATCATGCTCATCATTTTGCCAATTTAGTTGTGGACAGTGTTTTGGCGCTGAAAGAAGGCAGTTTGTTAGATCTGAAGCTGATTGGAATCAAAAAGATCGCAGGAGGCGGATTGCAAGAGTCTGAAGTAATTAAAGGCGTCTGTTTCAAAAAGACGTTTTCGTATGCCGGGTTTGAGCAACAACCCAAGAAATTCATTAAGCCATCAGTGCTTTGCCTCAACATCGAGCTGGAGCTGAAGGCCGAAAAAGATAACGCCGAAATTAGAGTGGAGTCGGTCGATGAATACCAGAAAGTAGTGCAGGCAGAATGGACCATCATCTTTGATAAATTGCAGTTGATTTATGAAACTGGTGCCCAAATTGTTCTTTCGAAGCTACCTATTGGGGATTTGGCTACTCAATGGTTTGCAGACAGAAACATCTTTTGTGCCGGAAGAGTTGCTTCTGATGACATGAATCGTGTATGCGAGGCTCTGAATTGTACCATCTTTTCAACCACTTCCAATTTACCCAAGACACACAAAGACGGGCTAGGTGAGTGCGGCCTTTTCGAGGAAAAACAGATGGGAGCGGATCGTTTCAACGTGTTTATGGAGTGTCCTTACGCCAATTCTTCCACCATGGTGCTGCGGGGTGGTTCTGAGCAGTTGTTGGATGAGGTTGAAAGATCCATCCATGATGCGTTGATGGTGGTCAAGAGAACCATTCAATACAAAAACATCTTGCCTGGAGGAGGTGCTATTGAGGTATTTTCGATTTAATATTGTAGATGGAATTGTCCAAAGTCATCAGAGAAGAGGCTAAGATTACTAAAGGTGCTTATCAACATGCCATGTTGGCGTATGCTAAAGCTTTAGAAGTCATCCCAAGACAACTATGCAAGAATGCTGGTTTGGATTCCACTTCCATCTTGACTCAATTAAGACATATCCATACTTCTCAAGACAGTCAATATTATGGAATCAATTTGAATGTCAGTAATGAAAACAATAACAAAATCAATTGGATTGTTGACAATCTGAAACACAATGTTTGGATTCCTGCTGCTTCGATTCGCAATTATGTTTCTTCGGCTACCGAAGCTGCTTGTTTGGTTTTGAGTGTTGATCATGTCATCACCAATAAACCTAATGAGCAATCTAATGGTGCTATGCCTAATATGGGTCGTTAATTTGATTAATTTGCTTCTTTTCAATAAAGAATTGATCATTAAGTCTCCTTTTACCTTGTAAAACAAATTATAAACCCAAACCCAAGCTTCAGTATATTATCAATCTTTACTTATACCAAAAGATTACACATTTCGATTATAAAAATTTCATAATTATTAAATTTTCATTTTCTGATGAGTGCAGCTTGTATCTTTTGTAAGATTATTAAAGGAGAAATACCATGTATTAAAGTATTTGAAACAGCATTAAGGTTTATACATCTCCTAATCTTTAGTCTCTCATTTATGGACATTAACCCACTTTCTAAAGGACACGTCGTAATTCTCTTCATTAATATTTTAGTTGATTATACCAAAATGTAACGCCAACTTTAAACTTCAGGTCACGTAGAGTTTGTCCATGAAGTACCAGATGACAATTTAAGAGATATTTTACCTATAGCAAAAAAGATTGGACAAGTTTTTGGCAAAAATTACAATTTATTACAAGTAACACTCTCCTCAATTCTATTTTTATAGAATAATGGTGCTTTAGCTCATCAAGTAGTACCTCATGTCCATTTCCATGTTATTCCTAAACCAAATGAAGAGCAAGGCTTAGGAATTGGTTGGAAACAATTAACTTTGAGTCAAGATGAATTGAAACAAGAAGCAGAGCGTATTTCTCAACTGGTTTCGAAGATGTAACTAAGGTGAATTAAACTTATTCTTTGCTTTAATTTAAGGATTTTCACTAGGGCCTCCAAATAGTTATACAACTGCAAAATCTCATTTATGATTACCAGGTTCTAAACTTTTATACCAATGAAAGCTTTATAAGTCATTTTTGAATAAGTTTATTGTTGCTTGGGAAAGGTTAAAAAGTTTAGAGCAATTTAATCTAAAACCTTATCTCTTTTATAAAGAAGATTAATGGCTTAGGATATTAAATACAGGGGTTTTCAATTGAAGATATGCGACTATTCAATTGAAAAACCCTGTATGATAATTATCAGCATATAGCTAAGCACTGTATGACTGAATAATAAGATAAGAATAATATATGTTGTAAAAAAAAGCATATTCTAACACTTATCATTAGCACTTTTGTTAGAAATACATTTTTAATCATTACCAAACTAAATATACGGACAAAAACTGGGATTTGAAAATAAATTTAATAAGAATATAATTTATTCTAAAGACTTAACAAAGTCAGAAACCAAACCCAAGAACTCATTACTATGCACGATATCGAAATGAGAACCTTTTAAAGAATCATTAAATTCAAAAATAATATTAGAAGAGTTAAATTTATCCATAAACTCTTGAGTCTGCTTGTTATCTAAAAGCTGATCTTCTTTACCTTGAATGAATAAAACCTTACCATCAATCTGATTCAACTTATATAAAGCAGGTGAAGCATCTTTCCATACCTTTTTATCATCCGAAAAAGCTTTAGAAACAAAGCTTATATACGATGGATATTGATCAACTAAGCTGATTAGATTATATATGCCCTGAGCCAAAATATAACCTTTAATGTGGTCTTTAATGTTAATTGATTCCAAAGGCTCGAAAGATTCACCTTTAATAAAGATCAAAGAAGCCATTAAAGCACCCGCTGAATGACCAACTAGTATCAACTTATTATTATCATAATTGTAGTGATTTTCATTCTCAATTAAGAATTTCAAACTATAGGCAACATCAAGCATATGTTCAGGGTGTATAATAGGGTGAGGAAGTTTACTCAATCTATAGTTAATGATGGCTACTGCTAAATTAGAATTAGTTAATTTGTTTCCAATATCTTCATATTCTGATTTCGAACCATCTTCCCAAGCACCTCCATGAATATAAACAACTAAAGGAGCAGCTTTTGTAGAAGGTAAATATAAATCTAATTGATTTTCTTGACCAGTTCCAGTCTTATAATTGATACTACAAACATGAAATAGAATCAGTTACTTTTCCATTTTAGTAAAGATTTGAAATGCAAAAAAGTGTAGAAATGTCGTCATTGAGATTGTATTTCTTGATTTATTTGATCCCTGAAGGGGTCCACGTTGGATACTCAGTTAAATGTCAACTACAATTATAACTACCATCTTCCCTAGCCACACTAAACTGATATCTATGATTTGAGACTTGTTCATTTAATCCAATTAGAAAACAGCATAAATATCGAGCTTTATTTTATCTATTCACGTGTCCATAATAAATATTAATAGATTAAGGAATTAAAAATATTTATTCCGCTAAAGTAGGAAATCAAGCGACCATTGAAAATTAATTTTTCTGCCACAGAATGGATTATATGGACCAAAATTTTTGAAAGAAACTGGTTGAAGAAGAAAGAACATTATTATTTTGGTTGAAAAATTCTAATAAAACCTGCTTTGATAAATAAATAAGCATAAATTATATTTATTTATCAACCAAATAATACAACCAAAATATTAAGTTTTCAAAAATTTTCTTCCATATGGCACAAAATTTTTGAAACATAATTCTATTCTAATTGGTCGAGGAATTTTAGTTTCTTGAATGCATAAAATAGTAATTTAGTTGCTTCCTCAACGTATTTTCACTATGATGCATTAATATTCTAGAATTATAACAGAGGCTTCAAAAATTTGGTCCCATATTGATTTTCACTTCAACTGATCTACTTATAATTCCGATATTCATTTAAAATCTAAAGATGAAACTGCATTCCCAAGATCGATGTTTGAAGTCATTTAAATTAGAAAGTCAAACTTGGAACAATCAAACAAATTTGGCCATTCCTGAAACCAACCATTAATATGCAGTTGGTTTGTTTATAAGATTCTCGCTCAAAAGAACAAAATACACATAATTCTAATGCAAAACCTTCAATTTTCTACTTATGAAGTAATATGACTTACATCAAAGTGTGTAAAATGCAATGAGAATGCTGAAACAAAACATTTTAAATCCATGATTAAGCTTTATTTCAATAGAAAACGCGATCATGGATTTGGTATCTAATCAATTAATTAGATAATGACTAAGCCTAATATGTTTTATAGATGGCTCGGTGACTCCTAGAATCCGCCTTATCTAATCTTTACCTAAAATTCTCAACCAAATTTAGATGGGAAATATTTCATTTATTCATTATCACATGAAAATTTAAAAATTATATAAACTTGCAAAAGCCACCCAAATGCAAATGTTCAGAGAAATAGCAAAGTCAAAGAGGAATATTACTACGCAGATCGACAATTCTAAGAGTTTTTATTTCAATTCTGTAGTAGATACTTATGCTCAAAAAGAACTCAAACGATTGAGCTTGAGACAATTGGCCGTGTTTGGCAGAAACGTTACCAACGAGAAATTGATTAATAGTGGGAACTATTTAAGAACCGAATTACCTGTAAGAATAGCCCACAGAATCAAGGAATTCCAAGCATTGCCTTTAATTGTCGGTATCAATCCGCATATCCAAGAAGTGTACAGCTTGTATTGGCAAGCATTCAATGAATTCAAGAAGATTGACCAAATTCGAACTATTGAGGACAATAATCAGTTCTGTGACAAGCTAAAGGAATTATTGAACCAACATTCTATTGTTTTGGATAAATTGTTTCTTGGAATGGCTGAAGTGGAGAGCAAGATGAATGCAAAGGCTATCGATGAGTTTTTGGAAAGAACTTTGTTGTCCAGAATATCTAGAAGAGTTTTAAGTGAGCAGCATTTATTGTTATCCAAGAAAGCAGAAAACACAGAGAATGAAATCTTGAAGAATGAAATCGATATTCAAAAGATGGTTAAAAAGTGCACTGAGTCGCTGGGGATTTCTTCGGAAAACATTCAGTTACATTGTGCCAACAATAACATCCAATTCACTCACATTCCTAGACACATCGAGTTTATTTTGACTCATTTATTGAAGAATTCAAGTCACGCACAATCGAACATTAAAATCACAGTTACTGGCCACGGGAAGAACGAAGAGGACATCATGTTTAGAATATCGGATCAAGTGAAATGCAATTATGGCCTCAATTGGAAATTCTCCCAACTAAAGAACAAGGACAAGGGACTGATTATGACACCCATGTATATACACTATTTGAAAGGATCACTCAAGTTGTACAATTTAAATGGATATGGCAATGATGTCTTCTTGAAATTACCCAAATTCGGTACTCAATTAGAAAATTTAGATTTTCCTTAATAAAATGTTTCATAACAATGATTCAATTCAATCAGGGAGCTTTATAAAAGGCGTGATAAAAATACATCCCTAAATGATTGGAAAGGTACCATTAAATGTAATAGATGACATAAGTTTATATATCACAAAGCAAGATTGCTATAATTTGATCTTGACAAATAAACAAGGTCACGATTTGTTTGTTGAAAAGATATGGAAAGAATCCAATGAGAAGCATGAAATAAAGACTTTATACAAATATGGGCAATATATAAAGTATTTGAAAGTGGAAGATTATCTCAAAGACTGGAAACTCATATTGTATTTATGTCCAAATATCAGAAAGATAAAATTGAGCGAGCAAAATCTTCATATCAAAGTAGAAAACATTCAGGTCGAGTTTGATCTTGATTTAGACCAAGAATTGAAGATCGAAGAGCCTTTAAGCTGCAATATTTTAACTTTATACAGCTATGAGGGAACTTTCCCAAATATTCTATACAGCTCTATATACAATATCTCTGTATTAAAGTTGAATTTAATATTGAATCAACAAACAGAAGATATACTAAATAAATTATTTAGATGTAATTCCAACTTCAAGCAATTGGAAATCGACTTGATAGGAGACATAATAGATGACATGGACTATAACATTCAATTGAAGAGAAGAAACTTAAAGATTTTAAATGTATACCTTAAGAATTGTCTTTATACTAAAATCCATTTGATTGATTTTCCCAAACTCACCTGCAATATTATAGAAAGCGATGTTTTTATAATGCCCAAATTGGATCGAATCATTCATCAAGACATCCAATACAATAAAAAGAACCTCACGGAATCAATAAAAGAAGAGTTTGATCTCATTCCTTATTGGTGCTATTTCAATATTATATTCTAATTAAATCTTTATTTTGCACATGCGTATCATTTTTATAAATAAAAAGATTTAAAACTTAAAATAAATTATAAATTACCAAAAACGGACTTTGAAATAAAGACCTATGATAAAAATCATATTATCCGATCACACTATTTTTAATTTTCAATTTATTTTAAAAGCAATTTACTCTTTTGAGTTTCAAAGTCAAGAGAATTACTCTTTATAAAAAGTCATCATTTAAATCAACTTATTAAAAAATTTAATAACCCCAGGATAATCAAAGGGTCAAAAAGATGAAACGCTACATTATATTGGGATATCCATATTTAGGTAATGCAATCAAGATATAAAGAAGAGACAAACATCAAAAGATCAATGAAGACATGGAAATCAAGCAATCTTTATCCTAAAGTTAGAACTGGGGATCAAGTTTATAAGTATGACTATGAATTCACTTGGACAAAACACCATTTGAAGGGTCATAAGCTAGAAAAAATGAGATACAAGTCTGACAATTCAGCAGACAAAATTATTTCCGCCATTATTGGAGCCAAAGGCAACACTTATATAGAGAAATTATACAATGTCCATGACAGAAAACTTGATGGCTTCAAGAAAGAAATCGAAACCGTTCCAAATTGGGTGGATTTTGATCAAATCAAAAGAGGACAACATGTTTACTTGAAAAATCAGGTTTTGAGCAAAATGATTTTGTTGCATTCTAGTTTGATCGGTGGGTTTGGTGCTTCTAAAATTGTAAAGACTTTGACTTGTACCGCCTATTTGAATAATAAGAAGACGACCTACAAACGCTTGATCGAGACGGCTAAATTATTAACCGATTCGATGGAAGTCGAACAGCTGAAACCAGGAGGAAAGGGCTGGAAAACTATCATAAACGTGCGGTTAATGCATTCTAAAGTAAGAACTCATATAGAAAAACTAGGAAACAAGCATTATGATAAAGAAGCATACGGAGTTCCAATCAATCAAGAAGACATGCTTTCGACTATTTTAGTTTTTAGTGTCAACATCATCGATGGGTTATTAAAAAGCGGAGTCAGCTTATCGGATCAAGAAATCAATGATTATTTGGCTGTTTGGAGATACATTGCTTATTTGATTGGCGTTAAAGATGAACGACGACACTTGATAAACTATAAAAGAAGTAAACAGCTGTATGACAGCTTGGTGATGCACGTCCAAGACACTAATGAAAACTCTAGACAAATAGCTTTGAACGTTCTTTCCAGTTTCAGCTTCAAAGCCCCATTCTATTTTTGGTTTCAATTCCAGGCCCATTTATGTGCTTTTTTTCTGGGCAAAAAATGGGCTCAAGAACTTGGGTTGATCAACTTAGAAGAAACTTTCTTGGACAAAATCAACATCCAATGTGTTTATCTTTACTTGCAATACATCAGAATCGTCAACAACGCAATGCTGTATCTATTCGACAACTATTACATCAACTTGGTTAATTACGTCATCACCACAACAAATGCAGTCTTGCTCAATTATAAAGAGCCTGACTTTCAATTTAGACCAATTGAAGTAAACAAAGAAGTTGGATGGAATTATATCAATTTATCATTTATGATGACTGTGTTGTACCCCTATCTAAAAAACTATATTTTTTATTAATAAATGTTTATTCTAAATCAAAAATGCAAATAAAAGATCCAAGCAGTTCTTAGAAGAGCTGCTAGAATTTCCACTTTGTGCAGCTTTAGCTGACTTGGAAACTACAGAAGCATTTGCAGTTGGTGACGCAGCAGATGCAGTCGCTTGCGAAGCAGAAATGCTGGCATTGTTACAATAAATCGTCACTTGAGACTGTTGAGTTGCCAAGTCACCTTTGGCTTGAGCGTCATCCGGACAGTTGGAGTAGCAAGTTGCTAATGCTTGGTACGTAGAACACAAACATGCACTGTTTGTGGTAGGGCAGGAGTTTACATCGGCTTGTCTATCAGAAATGCAGCGGGTTAATACATCGGCAGCCGCACATTTGCTCTCAATTTTGGCCAATAAGATTAAACTAAAGTATTTCATTATTTTTGTTAGGCCATCTATGGTTATTTATAATTCTTTTGTTTATTTATTTGCATTTTACCAAATAGGAATGTTTGATTTGATCAAATCAATAAGTGCTTTGTTAGGACTTTGCGGGATGAAGAAAAACAATACATTTCTGAATGAAGATAATATCGAGGTATAAATAATTACATTATTTCAAGAAAAGTATCAATATTTTTGGATTTCTATTTCCTACCAATAAAGGTAAAATTGATGCATTTAACCAGAAAGAATAAAATAATTTATTATCCCGAAGTTGAAACATATTTAGAAGTCTAGATTAACTTATTATCACATCTTTTCGAAGTTCTAGAACAAATGAAAATGTAAGGATTGCCGTTTTAGTGCATAAATGTTCTGTGCATTTTGTGAAATGAATGGGTGAAAATGGCACTTTATTTTCGTTCAGAGTAGTCCATTTATTAAATAATTGGTTGATTAATAATCATTAAAAATTAAATTGAGTTAAGCAAATAATCAAAATGGGAATAAAGTGCCATATTAAAAAAGGAAAAATACAAAGGTCTAAACTAAAATTAAATTTAATGAATATAAATATATCTATTTAGAGATATTATTTAGATATCCCATTTGAAAATACTACAGGATTTTCCAATCTATTTCGTATAATTTCGTATCAATTTCGGTAACCGTTTTTAGAGACCAATTTACAGGGTTTTTCAATTGAAAAGTGCAATTTCCCAAAACTATTGTGCACTTTTTCGAAATTAATGCACATTGCAACCCCTAGATGTTTTGGGATGAGCGACCGATTATGGTAAATCCGTTTTTCAGGTACCCTAATAAAATGAAAAAACAACTTAGTGAGGACACTAGAATAAGAATAATTGAGGCTTACAAGAGTGGTAAAGTCAATGTGGAGATAGCGAAGATGTTTGGATGCCACAGTCTTCCTGTGGCACGAATCGTTGCTGCGTATTTTGAGGAGGGGAGGACGACTGTGAAGACAGGGAGAGGTGGGAGGCCTTCAAAGCTCACTGAAGTTCACAGTGAGGCGATAAAGTCCTCTATGGACGAAAATTGTACTGTGAACCTGCGTGAGCTGCAGGGAGAACTGATTGAGAGGTTCAATGTGAACGTGGGGAAATCCACCATTGCTCTGGCAACTAGTGATTTCTCTTATACACTAAAGAGGATCTCCCAGATGCCCGAGCGTAGGGAGGACGAAAATGCCGTTGATAAACCGTGTGATTATTTTATAGGCTTTCTTTCACTGGTTTCGCAGGAAGATGGAGAAAATATATTCTTTATTGACGAAGTGGGGCTTTCTGTCTCAATGCGAACGAGGAGAGGAAGGTCGTTGCAAGGGACACGTACCATTCAGCGTTTCCAGAGTATAGGATCTCGAAACATATCGATCTGCTGTTTCATCTCTAAGAATGGAACTTTTTATTACAAGAAACAGTACTTTCCTTTCAATAGGGAGTCTTTTCTTGTATATATTAATGAATTACTTGAGCGCATACTGAAAAGGGCATCACCAATGCTGTATTGGTGATAGACAATGTCCCTTTTCATAATTGTGGTGACATCAGGGAGCAAATAACGGAGCTTGGGCATAGTATGTTGTTGCTGCCCACATATCCGCCTTTTCTTAATCCAATTGAGAATATGTTTTCTCAATGGAAAAGAAAAGGTGAAGCGAGGAAACCAAAGGTCTAAGGAGCAGTTACTTAGAGTAATTGATGAAAAGTTTGAGGAGCTTATCCCTTCTCATTGCAGTAACTACTAGCTCCGGATGCTCAACTTTGCCAATAAGTGTGTCAATCGAGAAAACACAAGTGATGGATAATAATTAAAACATTCATTTATTTATCAAGTCTTAGTGACCATAGGTCCATTTTATATCAGGTTCTTACACGTACTTGGTCGTCAATCCAAAACTTCTGGGAGGGGGGGTTGCAATGGGCATTATTTCGAAAAAGTGCGCAATAGTTTTGGGAAAGTGCGTATAAGTTTTGGGATAGTGCGCATAAATTCCGGGAAAATGCGCTTTTCAATTGAAAAACCCTATATATATAAACTTGGAAGAAAAAAAGGATACCTTATATATAGTAGATGGTTAAAATAAATTATTATATGAAATTTTCAAAATCTGAGGTAGAGAGAAAAGAAATGTTTTTATCTCAAGTAATAAATGGATGGGTTGGGAGGAAATATTTTAACTCAAGGGAATTACACTTTTGTGTGAAAAGTAGAATAATAAGATTTAAATAGGGTTTGGGGTTGGTTTGAAATCGAGTTTATTAAAAAGAAGAAAAACTAACTTCCGTGTCCTTTAATAACGG
>NIPM01001951.1:0-13169 GCA_002738285.1 Holacanthella duospinosa
GTAGTATTATATATTAGCGTTTTGCAATTTTATAAAACTTCGAGATAGTTAAGCCGAGATTTCCCGCTTCTAAGACAGATAAAAAAGCCAAGATTGATTTGCATCTTTGACAGTCTACACTTTGAAATCAATAGAAAAACTACTATTAAAATAAAAGGCTATTTAATAAAATCACTAGGAGAAATCCAGATTGGATTTAAAGAATAAACAATTCTTAAATAAAGATCGACTTGATCAACTAAAAAAAGTTTCATATGTCTTTGAGAAATACAACCTTTTATTATAGCCTTGCTTATTTTGACAATATTAACGCAAAACATAGTCAAAATAACGGTGGATGCAAGTATTCATGATGTAATCCATCAAGAAACNCGCAAAACATAGTCAAAATAACGGTGGATGCAAGTATTCATGATGTAATCCATCAAGAAACCGGATTTTTCAAGAAAAATATCAAGCTAGCCAATCTCCAACCAACCCTTATAAAGAAAGGCCAAGTTATAGTTAAGATGGAGACAGTCACTAATTCTATGCTCAAAGATAGGATGAAAACGTACAGNAAGAAAGGCCAAGTTATAGTTAAGATGGAGACAGTCACTAATTCTATGCTCAAAGATAGGATGAAAACGTACAGATATCTTAATCATGCAATAACAGAATTTGTCGATTGTCAACCACTTAATCAATGTGAAGACTTGTTTGGCAAGACTTTATCTTATGGATGATATGATCCTTTTCTTTATGGCCTAAATCTTAGCCAAGTCAATGAAGGGTATTTTGCTTTAGATTATTAAGATCCAATCTCAATCTCAGATTTCCAATTGCATTACCAATTATCAATCCAAGAATGAAGCATTAGAATTGACATTTGATCATGAAGGAATGATTTGGATAATGCCAGATTCGAACATTGAACTTTATACAATCATCAAAACCCCTCAACTGAACTTCGATGCACCTTTCAATTCCGTCCAGTGGTATTGATCTCACTTCGATAACCAACAATCTAGTAAGTATAAGTTTGAAATCACTAGTGAACATGTTTGTTCAATGTTTCATGTTTTGATGCCACTCCATCAGGTGAATGATTTGAAAATAAATCAGAATAGAAGCATCCCCTTGTCGCAAATCAAGGAAGGAGCATCAATAAAAGTTGCTATAGGTAATACTACGAAGTTTACTTTCACAAGACTTGAGGATTTATATGAAGTACAATTGCAATTAGTCAACAATGGTAAACCGATCCAATTCTTCCAACTTCATGAAATTCAATCCCTTGACTGTTACAATCTTAGAGATAATAATGGCTTTGAATTTAAGAACAGATTGTATTGTACTTTGCAAAAAGATGTTATCTATTATAATTTCATTTCTATCAACAAGACTTCCAAGATTAATGTTACTAATTTGGTCAATTTAAACGTCGAACAGTTCAATTCATTGCCTTTAGAATTCATCAAGTTGGATCATCATTTAGCTTATTTGTCTTTGGATAAGCTACAGCTCTTACTTAATAAGCTTTCCATTGAATCTCATTTGGATTACTGGAAATTATCGAAACAGCAACATGTCTTAATTGCGAAGTTTTACCCTTATTTATTTGTCCAAGAATATAAGAAAAGCTATCAAGAAATCAAACAATGCTTGTTGAAAAATAGTTCTTTGTTCGNTTTATTTGTCCAAGAATATAAGAAAAGCTATCAAGAAATCAAACAATGCTTGTTGAAAAATAGTTCTTTGTTCGTCTCGCCTTTGAAAATCATCCCAGAGGTTCTTGAAGAAGNCAAACAATGCTTGTTGAAAAATAGTTCTTTGTTCGTCTCGCCTTTGAAAATCATCCCAGAGGTTCTTGAAGAAGAAAAACTCGAACCTATTGAATTGACTATAAATAATGATTGTCAAATCGAAGTAGATGATGATTATTCTTGGGGTTCTTATCTTCAATGGGCAATCAATCTCTTCTTCCTTATTCTTTCCTTCGCTTTCTTTAGCATTTCCTATCTAAGAGCAAAAAATGTTTCAGCTGCTTGATTTCCTCGTTTACTAATAATAAAGACATATTTAGTGTTTTTTCTAAATTCTTATCTTTTGAGTGGAATAATAGTAATCGTTTAGTATATTTAACGAAACTTTCAATAACTTTAATTAAATTTCAGATGTTTATTTTCGCACTATAAATAATCAAATTTATTGAAATTTGATTAATTTTTATTTTTAATAAACCATCAGAAAATTGTTATATAATTTAATCCAAATCACAATAATAAACACCATTATTTTCCACAAGTATCTCTAAACTACACAATTTTCCCAAACCTTTAACATAATCTATCCGAGATCCTTCAAAATACTCCATTCTTATATCTATAACAAACTTTTAAATAAAGTAATAAACCATCCTCATCGAGCTCTAAAATAAAAGAAAGGGTCAGATAAGTAGCCAGATCCAATTCGAAAACGAGAAAGATACGATCTTTAAATATACTAATAATATCAAGACTTTTAAATTAATTCATATATACTACAAGCTTTATTTGTAAATAATTATAGTTTGAATATTATCATGAATAGCTTGCAAAAACTAAAAGATTCAATTTCAGATAAAGAACAGCGGATTTTTAGCAAGTTTGGCGTAATCATGGGACACAGTTCTGGGAAAAGTCATAAAGAATTATTTGAATCTGTTGTTAATAGTGCCTATAAACTAAATACAGTCAAACATTTAGTTACTAAGCTTAAAAAAGGTTACAATGTGGTCGAAGATAGCCGAGGAGGCGATACAAGTGATTTCTCGAAAAAAGGAAATGTAATGGGTGAAATTAAAGAATTTTTGGCCTAAACTAAAACTTGATCTTGCCTCGAACTTTTTATGCGGATAAATTGTAGTAAAACAACAGTATTTCGATATTTAACAGAAAATTTACAAATGAAAAAATTATCAAGTAAATGGGTACCTCATTTTCTCCCGGATGAACAAAGAGAACATAGAGTGTTAANACAAATGAAAAAATTATCAAGTAAATGGGTACCTCATTTTCTCCCGGATGAACAAAGAGAACATAGAGTGTTAACATGTAAAAACAATATGCAACTCTTATCGAGACAAAATAAGTTAATTAATCGAACTTTGGCAATAGATGAAACTTGGGTGTCTTTATACATGCAACCCCAAAATGACCAGATTCGATCTTGGAGAAATAAGAATGAAGACCCAGGTGAACTTGTAATTCAATCTAAATATGAGAGAAAGATAATGCTAATGGTAGCAATGGATTTTCAAGGTGTTGCTTATTGGAAACTCTGTACTCCTAAAGAGACAGTAATTTCAGAAGTCTATAAAAACTTCCTAACCGAATTATTAGACAAATGGTTACCTGATAAGAAATTTAAGGTACCTATAATAATACATAATAATGCTAAGCCACATAAATCAAATTTTATAAAGCAGTATTTTATTAATGAAAATATCCGGGTTTGGGATTATCCTCCCTATGGCACTGCTATTAGCCCATCTGATTTCAATTGTTTTGGGCAATTAAAGAGGGAAACATTTATGATGATTGGCATGAATTAGAAATTCAGCTAGAAAGTGCAATTCAGGAGCTTAATGCTAAAGGTTTTATGAATGGTATCCAGAAGTTACCCGAAAGATGGAGAAGTGTAATAAATGCAGAAGGTTCCTGTCTATAAACAAACTAATTTTTAACTTTATATCTTTTATAGTAAATTTTTTATTTGAATTTTTTCGAGTCCCTCTTTGCTCGGAACGCCCTAATAATAAGAAGCGTAATATTTATTTTAAAAATAAACGATATACAGTGACAAGCAAAATTTACAAANAACGCCCTAATAATAAGAAGCGTAATATTTATTTTAAAAATAAACGATATACAGTGACAAGCAAAATTTACAAAAATTTTGGAATATTAAATCAAAATTGATCTTGCGCTCAAACTATGAAAGAAAAATAACATAGAGTTTATNACAAAAATTTTGGAATATTAAATCAAAATTGATCTTGCGCTCAAACTATGAAAGAAAAATAACATAGAGTTTATATATAAATTATTTACAATTAAAAACTAATAATGTGTAAGTTTAAAATTTCAAAAAAATGATTATATATTTAAATAATTTATTAAATTAATCTGAAACATTTTTTGTCAATTTCGCTACCTGTAACCATATTTATTTTAAAATCGAGTCCATTTCCCTCTAGCAGCTATAACAGCTTGAATCGGAGTTAGTATTTCATAAATAAGTTTGTTAATGCTATTTATGTCGATTTCACTCCAAGATTTTTCTACTCTTTCCCAAAGTTCTAACATTCCAGATGGGGGAGTTTCATATTCATTAAGTTTTCTTTTATCAATAGCCCAACCTGTTTCAATAGGATTCAAGTCAGGAGAACGAGGAGGAAAGCTCATTGTTTAAATTCTTGCTTTTACAACCAAGATTTTATAGCATTTGAAGTATGTACAGGAGAACTATCATACTGAAACAATACTTTTCTTGGAATTAATTTCATTAATCTTACTGAATTTAAAAGATTGCTTTCTAAGATTTTAATATATTTTTCTTTGTTTAAAGTCCATATTATTTGGCTTAATTCACCTAAATTATTGAAGCTTATAGACCCCCAAACGTTTATAGATCCTCCTTGTCCTTGTGTGGCTTGAGATATTTGATGCTCTTGTAGCTCGTTTACATCACTTTTCTAACACCAATAATAACCATCTGATTGAAAACGATTAACTTTGGTTTCATCTGACCATATTACTCGTTTCCAATCTTCTATTTTCCAATTTTCATGTTCTTTTGCAAAAGTATATCGTTGGCTTATATTTTGAAAGCTATTGAAACCGAAAAATTGTTTTTTACAGGCGTATAAGCCACCTTCATTTAGTGCCCTTATAATAGTTTTTACACTTACAAAGATGTTTAGATTTATTTCAAAATCTTTTTTAAGTTCTTTCGCCATTTTAATATTTCCAGAGCTAATTGCACGAATATAATAACTCTTATTTCTTGCTGATAAAGCTCTATTTCTACCAGCTGGTTTTATAGGAATATATGGTGCATGCTGGGCTTTTATTTTATTTACTGATTGTCTTGAAATATCTATATTATTTGCTATTTTTCTGCTTTTCCCCCCTCTAGTTAGCGCTATTATTGTATCTTTGATAATTTTCTCTGCTATTTTCGCCATTTTTATTTTATTAGTCTTTCTGTTGACATTTTTTTGTAATTTTTAAAACAGTGGCAAAGTTGACAAATAAAATGGAGCCATTAAAAAGCCACATAAATTACTATTAGAATAAAGAATTTATAAAAGTATTAAANTAAAATGGAGCCATTAAAAAGCCACATAAATTACTATTAGAATAAAGAATTTATAAAAGTATTAAATTATTGTTAAAGTTATTTTATTAATTCACCATATTTATTATTATGAAACTTACATTAATTTTTTGTCAACTTTTTTAGTTACTATATATGTAATAATATCCCACCTGCATTTTGTCTTAACCTTGTTAGTTCAATCCCTAAAAGGCGCAAACAGGTCAGAAAATCCAAAGGCAGACACACAACCTATTGATTTTTCATTATTAAATAAATTCATCAAAACGTTGAAACACCTACTTTCGACTTTGAATGATCATATTTCTGTCAATATTAACGATATAATTATAATATTTGTATATGTTATAGAAAATGCTATATATATCTACCATATTAGTATTAACTTGTTTGATGTCTTACTCATTCTTGAGTTACCATTTAAGTTCGACTTTTCCAAACATTGTAACACTTTTGACGG
This sequence comes from Holacanthella duospinosa, assembly GCA_002738285.1. Taxonomy (NCBI): domain Eukaryota; kingdom Metazoa; phylum Arthropoda; class Collembola; order Poduromorpha; family Neanuridae; genus Holacanthella; species Holacanthella duospinosa. Next base: position 5,822 of record NIPM01001951.1, read on the forward strand.
GTAGTGTATGATAATAGGATGGTCGGCGTTATATCAGAAGAGCTAAAGGTGAAAGGTTCAATCCTCGCTATCAAAAGCCTATTGTGAAGTTTTGAGGCAGATCCGCTATGATTTTTTGTGCATTTCATTTTGGAGAAATTGGAACTCTTGTTCAAATCGAGGGGATTATGGTCAAACCTGTATACAAGGACTTGTCAAAAGAGTAGATGTTCCATTTTCGACAAGCAACATGCCTGATGGATGGATTTTTCAACAGGATAATGATTCTAAACATACATCAAATCTGGTGACCGACTGGTGTTACAACAAATTTCAGGTTTTACAATGGCCTAGGCAGTCACTACACTTGAATCCTATTGAAAATTTTTGGGATGTTTTAAGAAAAAAGGTTGAAGCAAAAAAACATACTTCGGAGTCAAGTCTTCTGGTTGATCTTGCATATGAATGGACAAACATTACACAAGAAACATTGGTGCATTTAGTTCATTATATGCCCAGACGTTGCTCAGAAGTAATCAAGTCAAAAGGGTATGCAAAAAAATACTAATCACTAATTCATTATATGTTTTCTATAGAAAATTTTAATAACTATTTAACCCGAAACTTGTGAAACCAACGATTTATACAAACAAAGATTTAAAAACTAATAAGTTCAAATAAAATTACACTATTTATAAAAATACATCTATTTAATATCATTATTTATAAATTAAAATTTAGTTTAAAACATGATTTATAAAAAAGTTGTTTTAAATCAATTTCATCAAATCTTGTGGTAGCCACTGTAAATGATGTAAAAGCGTTTCTATCTATTTCAGACTGTCAAATTGATGAATTAACTTCTTTCTTTGACTATAGAAAAAGGGTATATAGAAATAGTTAAATGATTGCTGTTAATACCTAGAATAGATGTAAATAAGCCATCGAAGCAAATCCATACCAACATTCTTCCTTCAACCAATGACCGCATAGAATTAATTAAAACTCCAAATAGGGAGAACATATATGTACTACTTCACTTAGCAATATATAAAAACCAATTTGTCATTGTCAATGAGTTGATTTCGAAGCGAGAAATATTTATAAATATAGAAGATAATAATGTAAATACTATTCTTCATATATCAATAATCTTAGGAGATATAGAAATCGTTAAATTATTATTGAAAACAACAATTAATGTCAATAAGAATAAGGTTGATGGTAACACTGCTCTTCATATAGCAGCACAATGTGCTTATTTAGATGCTATTAAAGTAATCGCAAAAAGAGGTGGTAATTTGTTTGCTATAAATAAATTTAAACTCTTAGACTTGGCAATTGAAAAGAAGAATATTAAATGTGCTAGGTTTTTATGGAACAAAAATAGAAATTTTATACTGGATTTGGGGATTAAGATTAAGGATGCTGAAAATAAAACTTTAAAAGATATTTAAATTATAAATTTCCTTCAAATCTGGGGTTTGGAAACAATAAGGTTATTCATGATCTTTACATTAGATCATATTAATGTATTAAATAAAAGTAGGAGCAAAAAAAGCTTTATAAAATCAATATCTTAAAGAAATCTAAGGCCAACACGTCTTTCATTGGAATTACATCTTCTATAACAATTAAATTCAATTCTCTCTTCATTATATTGGCATCTTCTACGACAAAGACTACCTGCTACCCTCTCTTGATACATTCCGCATTTTCTAAGACATAAACTTCCTACTCGCTCTCGATGAAAACTACATGTGTTAATATTAAAAGTAGATTATATGATAGGAATATCGAAGTTAAGGTATTAAATAATTGCATTGGATTAATATTTTCCTTACTCATTGATAGTATTTATACTTGATTTGTATTCTTTGTGGTAGCTACACAACTAAGCTATTCTCAAAGGAACAAACAAATAAACTATATTTATATGAGTTTGATTAATAAAGACTTGACTTAAGTACAAAATAATATTATTATGAAAGATATTTTTCTTGATCTTATTATTACGCCGTTTTACGCAAAAAGGTAAGCGAATTTTAATTAATAATAAATATGCAAATTAATATCTAGTGCCAAGATTTATATATAATATTTTCTATAAATTAAGCTTTAGTTTTAAAGCATCTTTGTTTAAATTACTATAATGGATAACTTACAAAAATTCAATAACCGATAAAGAACAACGTGNTTTGTTTAAATTACTATAATGGATAACTTACAAAAATTCAATAACCGATAAAGAACAACGTGTATTTATCAAGTTTGGAGTAATTCTAGGCCACAGTCCGGGAATAATACACAAAGAATTGGTTAAAACGATAGGAGAAAATGCCGATAAATATTATACAGTGAAAAATATGGTTTCTAATTTTAATAAGGGCCAAAATTGCGTAGAAGGCACTAGAGGAGGCGATACAAGTAATCATTTAATAAAAGAAAATACAATTGAGAAAATTAAAGAATATCTTGCTCAAAGTAGAGCCTAGTCGTGCCTCGAATTTTCCATGTTAGTAAGTTGTAGTAAAGCTACTTTTTATCGGTATTTAACAGAAGATTTNGCGATACAAGTAATCATTTAATAAAAGAAAATACAATTGAGAAAATTAAAGAATATCTTGCTCAAAGTAGAGCTTAGTCGTGCCTCGAATTTTCCATGTTAGTAAGTTGTAGTAAAGCTACTTTTTATCGGTATTTAACAGAAGATTTACAAATGAAGAAATTATTGAGCAAATGGGTTCCTCATTTTCTCATACAGGAACAAAGAAAACATAGAGTATTAGCATGTAGATATAATCTGGAGCAGTTATCAAAACAAAGAACCCTAATAAAAAGAACATTGGCTATAGATGAAACTTGGCCTACTTTATATATGCAACCTCAGCGTGACCAGTCTCGATTTTGGAGAACTAAGGAAGAAAGCCCACCACAAATTGTAGCACAATCAAACTATCAGAAAAAAAGAATGCTTATACTAGCAATGGGTTATAATGGTGTTGCATATTGGANAACTATCAGAAAAAAAGAATGCTTATACTAGCAATGGGTTATAATGGTGTTGCATATTGGAAGCTTTGTGCACTTAAAGAGATGGTAACTTCAGAAGTCTATATAGGCTTTATTAATGAAGTTTTATTAAAATGGCTACCTGATAAGAAATTCAAGTATCTTATGGTTTTACAGGATAATNGCTTTATTAATGAAGTTTTATTAAAATGGCTACCTGATAAGAAATTCAAGTATCTTATGGTTTTACAGGATAATACAAGACCTCATAAATCAAAGCTTGTAATGAATTTTTTTGATGATAACATAATCCACACTTGGTATCATCTTCCATATAGTCCAGATATAAGTCCACCTGATTTGAATTATTTTGGTAAATTAAAGACGAAGTTAAGAGAAAATGATTATGACAATTGGGAAGAGAGTTGGAATTACAACTAGAGAGTATTATCCAGGAACTTAATATAAAGGGTTATATGAATAGTATTTAGCAGCNAGAGTTGGAATTACAACTAGAGAGTATTATCCAGGAACTTAATATAAAGGGTTATATGAATAGTATTTAGCAGCTAGCTGAAAGATGGAGTGATGTAATAAAAGTAGAAGGTTCATATATATAAGTTTCATCTTTTTATAACTCATAATAAATTTTTTATTTAAAGTTTTTCCTTTACTTCTTTGCGTGAAACGGCATAATAAAACCACTTTTTCTCGGATCCTTTTTCGATATTTCGCCTGCAACTGTCGATAAAACTGCATATCTTTTGTTTTTTGGTGTTTTTTTGAATAATTTTATATTCTTAACTATTTTTGGAGTATTGTTGGTGATTCTTCAGTATTAATGTTTTGGTTATCACACGGTAAATATCTTGCGTTCATTTTAGTAACTATAATTTAATAATCGCTAATTTAAAACAAAAAATGTTTGTTTAATTTATTTTACCAACAAACAGGTTGAAAATATATTTAGGGTCTGTTTTAATTCCCGAAAAAGTGTCTCTTCCGAAAATAAAGTGCCATATTACTTTTCAAATCTTGAGAAAATTGCTTTAATCTAGGAACTTTTGCTGTAAAAAGCAAATTTTAATTTTGATAACCAAGAGAAATATATTTTTTGGGGTTTGAAATTATACAAGACACAAAGTTTTACTCTTAAAACTAATATTCTTAAAATAACTTATTAAACTTCTTTTTAAATCCATCATTTATTCTTTTTTGGTATCTCTTTAAACTCAAGGGCCAAATTGATAACAAACTCCAAATTTTTAGACCATAAGAAGTTTGACAATTCAGATCTCTTCCTATTTATTGCTGAATCAAGTGGTGTTTGCCCACTGTTAGTTGTTGCATGTAAATCTCCACCTGTAGTTATAATTAGTTTAACTATTTCTAAAGTACCACTCATTGATGCATAATGAAGTGCAGTATAACCATCATTATCTCGTATATTGATATCTATGTTTGGATTTGACAATAATAGTTTAACAATTTCTAAATGACCTTCTGATGCAAAATGAAGTGCAGTATAACCATGTTGAGTTTTTTCATTGATATCTATATTTGGATTTGATAATAATAGTTTGAAAATTTCTAAATGACCTTCTGATGCAAAATGAAGTGCAGTACAACCGCCATCACCTCNTGATTTCGTATATTGATATCTATGTTTGGGTTCGATAATAATACTTTAACTATTTCTAAATGTCCTTTTAAAGATGCTTTATGAAGTGCAGTATAACCATCATTATCTCGTATATTGATATCTATGTTTGGATTTGTTAATAATAATTTAACTATTTCTAAACGACCATTTGAAGATGCACAATGAAGTGCAGTATAACCATGTTGAGTTTTTTCATTGATATCTATATTTGGATTTGATAATAATAGTTTAACTATTTCTAAACGACCTTCTAAAGATGCACGATGAAGTGCAGTATAACCACCATTATCTCCTATATTGATCTCTATATTTGGATTTGATAATANGTGCAGTATAACCATGTTGAGTTTTTTCATTGATATCTATATTTGGATTTGATAATAATAGTTTGAAAATTTCTAAATGACCTTCTGATGCAAAATGAAGTGCAGTACAACCGCCATCACCTCGTATATTGATATCTATGTTTGGGTTTGATAATAATACTTTAATAATTTCTAAATATCCATTCATTGATGCATTATGAAGTGCAGTATAACCGCCATCACTTCCTATATTGACATCTATGTTTGGATTTGATAATAATACTTTAATAATTTCTAAACGACCATTTAAAGATGCATAATTAAGTGCAGCATAACACTGATTATCTCGTATATTGATATCTATCAAACCTAAACTATTATTATCAAATTGTTAAAGATTTACTCCATTTGAAGATGCATAATGAAGTGCAGTATAATCATGTTGACCTTGTACATTGACATCTATGTTTGAATTTGATAATAATAGTTTAACAATTTCTAAACGACCTTTTAAAGATGCACGATGAAGTGCAGTATAACACTGATTATCTCGTATATTGATATCTATATTTGGATTTGATAATAACAGTTTAACAATTTTTAAATAAACTTTTGAAGATGCATAATGAAGTGCAGTTTTTCCATTATTATTTCCTATATTGATATCTATGTTTGGATTTGATAATAATAGTTTAACAATTTCTAAATGTCCTTTTAAAGATGCACGATGAAGTGCAGTATAACACTGATTATCTCGTATATTGATATCTATATTTGGATTTGATAATAACAGTTTAACAATTTTTAAATAAACTTTTGAAGATGCATAATGAAGTGCAGTTTTTCCATTATTATTTGGATATAACTATAGATACAAACCTAAAGATAATAATAGTTTAACAATTTCTAAATGTCCTTTTAAAGATGCACGATGAAGTGCAGTATAACCACCATTATCTCCTATATTGATATCTATNATTTCTAAATGTCCTTTTAAAGATGCACGATGAAGTGCAGTATAACCACCATTATCTCCTATATTGATATCTATATTTGGATTTGATAATAATAGTTTAACAATTTCTAAATGACCTTTTAAAGATGCATAATGAAGTGCAGTTTTTCCATTCAAATCTTCCTTGTTTATCTGAATTTCTGGTATTAAAAGTAATAGTTTAACTATTTCTACTTGTTCTTTTTCTATTGCTAAACAAAGAACTAAATGTAATTCCTCAAGTTGACTAATTGGACCAGATAAAATATTTTCTACAGAACTTAAGTTGCCATTTATAATTGCCTTCTTTAAAGAATGTTCCTGGTTCTTTTCCATTTCTTTTATAAATTTTGATTTTTAGTTTCATGAATACGCGTAGTAAACTGTCATACATAANTGGTTCTTTTCCATTTCTTTTATAAATTTTGATTTTTAGTTTCATGAATACGCGTAGTAAACTGTCATACATAAAGCTTGGTAATATTTTGCTAAAAAATTTTGTGAATATGGGAATAATGAATTGTTCAGGATTAATGTGCCTAATTGTGATTGTCAATTTTTTGGCATCAATAATGAGTAATGATCACATACGCATTTTGAGATTATCATTTGGAAGAAAATTTTTGAAAACTCAATATTTTGGTTGTATTATTTGGTTGATAAATAAATATAATTTATGCTTATTTATCAACTAAAGCAGGTTTTTGTTTAATTATTAGAATTTTTCAACCAAAATAATAAAGTTCTTTCGAGAATTATACTTAATTCTTCAACCAAAATTATTGCTTTCTTTCAAAAACTTTGGCACAATATTTTTTGAAGCCTCAGTTATAATATTAGTTCATCATAGTGAAAATAGGTTGAAGAAGCAACTAAAATGGCAAGAAATATAGCTAAGAGTCATTTATGGATAGTAAATATATGAATTTATTTACTATTTTATGCATTCAAGAAACTAAAATTTCTCTACCACTTAAAATAGAATTATGTTTCAAAACTATTGTGCCATATGGCACTTTAAGTCCTTTTATTAATTAATTGGTTGAACAATATTCAATAAANTGTTTCAAAACTATTGTGCCATATGGCACTTTAAGTCCTTTTATTAATTAATTGGTTGAACAATATTCAATAAAAATATGGTTGAATTAAGCAAAAAGGGAATAAAGAACCATAGAAATCAAATAAAAATGTTTCACAATTAGNATAAAAATATGGTTGAATTAAGCAAAAAGGGAATAAAGAACCATAGAAATCAAATAAAAATGTTTCACAATTAGGCATTTCTGCATGAAAATATATCATCTACGCTATAACTATTTTTTTTTTTGCAATTTAGATTTTTATAATCCATTAACAGTAGTTTATAAATAATTTTTCTGTTAGATTTTAGAA
>NIPM01001953.1:0-13120 GCA_002738285.1 Holacanthella duospinosa
TCTCCAAAATCGAGACTGATCACGCTGAGGTTGCATATATAAAGTAAGCCAAGTTTCATCTATAGCCAATGTTTTGTTTATTATGGTTTTTTGTTTTTATGACTTCTCCAAATTATGTCTACATGCTAATACTCTATGTTCTCTTTTTTCCTGTGTGAGAAATTGAGGAACCCATTTTCTCAATAATTTCTTCTTTCTAAATCTTCTGTTAAATACCGATAAACAGTATCTTTGCTATAATTTACCAACATGGAAAGTTCGAGGCACAACCAGGCTCTACTTTGAGCAAGATATCCTTTAATTTTCTCAATTGTATTTTCTTTTATTAAATGATTACTTGTATCGCCTCCTCTAGTGTCTTCAACACAATTTTGGCCCTTATTAAACTTAGAAACCATATTTTTCACTGTATTATATTTATAGGCCTTTTCTCCTATCGTTTTAACCAATTCTTTGTATATTATTCCCGAACTGTGGCCTAGAATTACTCCAAATTTGATAAATACACGTTTTACTTTATCGGTTATTGGATTTTTGCAAGTTATCCATTATAGTAATTTAAATAAATATATTTTAAAAATAAAGCTTAATTTATAGAAAATATTAAATATAAATCTTGGCACTAGACATTAATTTGCATATTTATTATTAATTAAAATTCGCTTACTTTTTTGCGTAAAACGGCATAATGATAAAAGGTATAGAACAAAGAAGCTTATTTCACTATATCTTTACATTTATAGGTTAAACAATGCGAAAGTGATGTTTTAACATATTTATTAAAGCTTTTATAGTTTTTTAAATTTTATATTATTAAACTTTGAGTTTCAAAAAATGTTTCTGATAGGGGGTCTGTTTGAGCACCTACCTCCTAAAACTTGTTATAAATTCTGGGAAAACGATAAAAGAGGTTTTATTTTTAAGTAGTGACTTCCATTATCAAAAACAACTTGAAGCTATATTGCTCAAACTCAAAATAATTTTGTCTGCTCAAAAGTGGGTCACATCCGACTCCTAAGAACAGCCCAATAGTTACGATTTTTCATTATAGTGATTAAAAGAGATTCAATAGTTTAATGAAACGCAATAATATTTAATGATTCACCAGTGAACCGTCAATAAATAAGGGGCTTACGGTGATTAAGTATTTCTTGAATTTTTAGTCGTGATTATCAAAAAGCTATTAAAATGGATTTAAATAATATTTCCTAATTTAAAAAATATTGATTAGAAACATGCATTTATTCATGACTAATATAATCGTGAAGACATCTATAGTCCATTTCAAAAACATAAAAGATGGCAATATTCTTAATGTACATAAAAGGTAAATGGTATTGATATAAGTTATCTATCTATAAATATTATAATTATAAATTAAATAGTTTGTATGCTTAAAAAGGTTATTATTTGTAAACAATTATTTCTTTAAAAGTCAAATTTATGAAAATCACCGTCCCAAAAAGATAGAAGATGGCACAATATTTGTAAATAAAAAACAAATAAGCATAATAAAAAATAGTAAAAGTTCAAATGTTTGTAACTAATTAGTATAAAACATATATCATTTCTTAATATTCAAAAAAACAATGATAAACAACAATTATAACAAAAGATTGTCCGAAGAAGAGAAGGCAAAAATACTAACTTATTATGAATGTGGGATAAACAGAAAGGATATATCAATAATAATAAACAGGTCTTGGAATTTAGTAGACAATTTTTTAAAGAATCCAAGCAGTTATGACACCAAAAAATCACCAGGTAGATCTGTAGCTCTTACGCCAAGAGAAAAAAAGCTCTATTATAGATAAATTTAAAAAAACACCAACAAGTCTATTAAAATTAAAAGATTCTTTAAAATTGGATGGATCAAAAACAACAATTTGGAGGTTCGTTAATGTGGTGAATCAATATAAAAATACAACTCAAGTAGTATCAAAATTTAATATAAAATAGGCTTTAGATACTAGTAACTAGTAAACAAGCTTAAAAAAGAATAAATAAATATAAATAGATCTGCAATAGGGAAAACACTGAAAATCTCAACTGCTATTGTTGACTAACAAAGGAAGTAATGGAAGTCACCACATCACCTCCTCTACTTCCTTTTCTCAATTTCCAAAAATTGTTAATAGCAGTTAACCCATTGAAATTATCGATAGACTCCCAAGAGTTTTCCATAGCAGGATCGTCCCATACTACCAAATATTCATCGATATTAGTTAATTTCCTATGATCAATTACTTTTTTAACTACAAATACGTTGTCTTGGGTAGATGAGCTTGTGTTGACAATTTTAAGCTGATTCTTATTAAAGTTCCTTTTAATAATCATCCTGTCCATGTCTTCTAAAATTATTCCACCGCCTTTCTTGATTTTAATAAATTTAAAAGGTCCTTCATAAACAGGATCCATTTTAGAAGCTCTTGTGTGGTCTATAGCATAGACAGAATCACCAACTTTAAACTTCATAGTAATAATTCTCTTATAGCCATTACTAATTCATGACTTTTTGGACCTTTTTCCAAGTAGAAAGGTCTTTTAATACACTTTTTACATCTTCATAGTTTTCATAATCACCATATTGACGAGCAAAAAGTGCTTCAAACGGAGTCATTCCAATTGCTCTCGATACTTTATTATTGTAAGTGGCTTGAACATACGGTAAGTATCTTGACTATTCATGTTTCTTTCATTTAAACTCTTTTTTAATGCAGTTCATCACAGTTATATTAGATCTTTCTACTACTCCGTTAGTCTGCGAATAGTATGGTGTGATTAAACGATGGTCAATGGCTGCTAATTGTTTCATTGATAATATGGCCTGATTCACAAATTCGGCGCCATTGTCGCTCTGTATAATTTTAGGCACACCGTATAATGAGAAAGTTCTCCATAGTGCAGTAGCGACTCCATCCATTCCTTTTCCTTTCAATGGCCACAAAACAACAAAGCGTGTAAAGACGTCAAAAATAGTTAAGATTGTGTCTTCTCCATTTGTAGTTAATGTTAAAGGGGAAATCAAATCTATACAAATGTGTTGCCAAGGAGAAGAAGCCAAAATTTTCATTCTCTTATTATTAATCTTGTGTTTAGTAAATAATAGGCATTTTTTACAGGAAGAAACCACGTTTTCAACATATTTTTTCATATTCTCCCATTTGTATCCCTTATTTGCGGTAGATTTCATCGTTGAGGTAATTCTAAAATGTCCAAAATGATGAATATTTCTTAATATTTCCATTCTATCCTCCTCAGTTTTGGGCATTTTTATCATAGAAATATAAGTAAAATCCCGATTAAGAGAGTCAGCTAAATAATTTCCTTCTCTAGACAGGTGCACTATATCAAATTTATATGACATTAGAATATCAAACCATCTAAACACCATTAGAGTTAACTCTTTTTGACTGAATATATAAATTAGGGCTAGATGGTCTGTCCTTAGGACAAATCTTTGATTCCAAATATAATCATTAAATTTTTCAAGGCCCAAACTACTCCCAGAAATTCCTTTTTAGTTGCTCCATACTTAACTTCGGTCTTAGTCAGTTTTCTTGACGCGAATGAAATAGGAAATATTTTCCCATTTAGTTCCTGGCCAATCCACGCACTAATACCCACGTTCGATGCGTCAGTAGTGAGTATAATAGGTTTATCCGCCTTAAAGTGAATTGACATAACATTTTTGATGATTTCTTCTTTTATTTTATTAAAGCAAGCTTCCAAATCGTTCTTCCAAGCAATTTTACTCTTTTTTCTTCTTAAAGAATCAAGGGGTTTACTAATTGAAGAAAAGTTCAATATAAAACTACGATAATAGTTTGCTAAACCTAGAAATTTCTGAACAGCATTAGCATCTTGAGGAGTAGGCCAATTTACAATTACTTTGGTTTTAGAAGGATCCATTGAAGCTCTATTTCGAAATATAACATGACCTAATAATTTAATGGACGATCTGAACCAAGAGCACTTTTCAGGCTTAATCTTTAACCTCCATTTTGTTAAAACAGAAAGAACTTCATTTACATGTAAAACGTGCTTGTCTTTAGAGTTTGAAAATATGACGATATCATCAATGTAACATTGTACAAAACCACATTCCATAAACAACTTAAACATTACTCTTTGAAAAATAGAGGTCATTATCTTCATACCAAAAGGAGCCGTTTTAAATCTGTAGTGAATACCATTCCAATTAAATTCTAGGAAGTTCTTATCGCTAGGACGTACTAAAATTGATGGTAAGTCTCCTTTAAATCTATGGTGCTAAAATATAACTCTTCTCCAGATACAGATCCAACTTGTTTTATAATCATATATATTTTTGGAATAAGAAAGTCATCACCTTCTATAATAGCATTTAATAGCCTAAAATCAAAGCACACTCGAGTGCCTAATTTAGTTCCGCTAATAGAATTTTTTGCGACAGTCAGCAATGCAAAAGAGTATTTACATTCCTCATCAGCGAATTCAATTTCATCTTCATTTAACTATTTTTAACCTGTTCAGGAACAATTTCATAATCATGAGGCTTTATATAGTACTTAGGTATCCATATGCCTTTATCATGTTTAGGGTTTATTTCCAAGACAGCTAAAGGATGCAAACAAATGGAGTCCGATGAAATATTAAGGTTATTATTAACAGAATCTTCAATCAGTTTAAACTAGTCCTCATTCCCAACGTCTTCGGAATTTTCGGTTCCCGAAAATTCCTCAATTAAAGTTTCGCCATCCTCCGAATTAGTCAATTTTCGCACATTTGCGTAAATTTTACTACCATTCGATTTATCTTGATAAGATCTTTCACTTGGTATATGATATAAGCTGTTTGGTTCCCCAGAAGCTTCAGAATTTTGGTAAGGTACTCCATGAATTTCATAACCTAGGTTCTTAAATTGGTCTAAACCAAAATTTATATCCTTACCATCAGGTAGATCCCTAACAATTAGGTCGATTTAACCAAGTTTTCTCCATTCCTTACCAATATACCTTTTACCATACTTAAAGCCTGAAATTCATGACCAGTAAGACCTAATATCAACCTTTTATTGATAGGCTTAATATTGATACTATCAAACTGCTGTATAAACCTTTTAGAAATAATTGATGACTCACATCCAGAATCCACTAATGCCATAGCTTTAACATCATTGACGATGCAAGGTGTATAGATTAGACTGTCCAAATTTGATGTTTTAGCAGCATTAAATTGCATTTTCAAACATTCAGTTGGTTCTTCTACATTGATGTTATTTACTTTAACACGCTTTTGGTCTTTGTTTCACGGGGCACCGCATTTGAAACATTTTCTTTCCTTGCGCTTCATCGTATATTTTATGGGAATTTCTACTTTTGCGAGGTTATTAATGACTTCAATAGGGTACTTGTTAATTTGGTGCCAACTTTACATTTAAAGCATCGGATTCTTTATGTTTGAAGAAATTGAATTTCACTTCTAGAAACCTGGTTATCTTCGGTGCCACTACTTTGAGTAGTTGCCAGTTTAATAACTTTCTCAAAAGTAACATCTACTTCTTCACTACCTAAAGATGAAACGGCATTTATCGATGTTATAACTTCCCCCTTATTTCTTTAGGTAAGGCATGAAGGAAAACAATTGGGATTGTTGATCAGAATTTTGGTATCTAGCTCTTTCCATTAAGTTCTTAAATCGATCGCTAAACTGTTGAATGCTTTCATTTTTACATTTTTGGATGCTAAAGTTCTTTTTTGTACTGTAGATACATCATTGGTGACTAATAATGATCCAATAACTTTTTCCTACAGGTAGACCAACTTTCAGTTTTGTAAATTTCTCGCTTCGCCAACTGGAGGTCATCTCCAGAAATGCATGTTCTAAATGCGCTAACATAACTGTTGCTGTTAATCATATTGCCCTCCATCACAGCTTCAAATTTTTCCAAAAAGTCGGCAATGTTTTTGTAACCATTATTGCCTTTAAAAGTAGGTAATTTAGTTGGCAATGATTCATTTACTCCTTGAAAAGTAAAGGAGGAATTTTCTATGAGACTTAGACTAGCCATCATTTCTTCAAGGTGAGCTTGGATTGTTTTAATTTGCTTATTAATATCTGTTAATTCTTTCTTCTCCGCAGTAGTCATTTCTTCGTTTTCAACAGAATCTAACAAATATAACTTTTGAACATTCAATTCTAGCACCTGAGACTTTAGTTCTTCGGATTTTGCTTTTAATCTTATGTAGTTGCTATTTGTTTCTATATTGGTTGATAAAGTTTGACTTGAAAAAATGTGGTGAATCAATATAAAAATTTAACAACTCAAGTAGTATCAAAATTTAATTAAAAATAGGCTTTAAATACTAGTAACTAGTAAACAAGCTCTAAAAAAATAAATAAATATAAATAGATCTACAATAGGGAAAAAACTGCAAATCTCACGTGCTATTGTTGACTAAAAAAAGAAGTATTGAAGTCACCACAGTAAACAAACGCAATGAGTTACAGTACATAAAATTGGATCAGCCGCCTCCTTACAAAGATGAGCATTTTATAGTCAGAGAAAAATAAGCCGAAAATGTTTCGAGGGCGCGACTAAATTTTGTGAATCCATCTTTTAGAATTGAATTTATTGAATAAAAGAGAGTAAATGAAAGTAAAAAATAAGCCTTATATAAACACTAGGTATTTATACTAAAGGGTAAAGGAGTAGATGTAGGTGCTTATCAATCACCACGAGTATCCTGCTTATCACCATTGCTGAATTACCAACTAATTCAATATTGCTCATTCCAACATTCCCACTCAATATTGAATTATCCTCAACTAAACTCATATTTAATTTAAAGTAATCTACTTAACTTTAGGTACTGCTTTTGTTAGGGCGTCTGCTAGCATCTTGTCTGTTCTTACACTGCCAGTCAAAAGGGATTCAGTGTTTGGAAAATTCGAACTTAAATGGTAATTCATGAATGAGTAAGACTTCAAGCAAGCCAATAGTCATATGGTAAATAAATACAGTCTTTGTCTATAACATATCCAAATAATATATATGTTTAAAATATTGATAGAGATATTATTGCTCAAAGTTGAAAGTAGGTGATTCTGTGTTTTGTCAAATTTTTAAAAAAATGAAAAATCAATAGATTGTGTGCCCGCCTTTGGTTTTTCTGATCTGTTCGAGTCTTCTAGGAATTGAACTAACAAGCTTAAGACATACTTCAACTGAAATATTGTTCCATATATCTTGAATTCTCTCCCAAAGTTCATCTTTGTCTTTACATGGTGGTCGAATTTTTAGCTCTCTTTTCATATGATCCCATAGATTCTCAATTGGGCTAAGGCCAAGAGATTGTGCAGGCCATCTCATTACCTTTATTTCATTTCTTTTGAACCATTTTTTTATACTTGAAGCGGTATGAGAGGACGCATTGTCATTTTGAAAGACAATTTTAGATTTGTCCAAACCATACAAGTCAAATGTATACATCAGCTCTTCATCAAGAATACTCACATATATCTCAGCATTAACACTGCCATCAATTCTACAAAGATACCCAACACCTGATGAAAGAATACATCCAAAACCATAATTGATCCACCACCGAATTTTTTTGTTTGAATAATATTGTGATCTCTGAGTGGTTCCCCGATTTTTCTGAAAGTTCTATCACGTCCATCACAGATCCCTCTACATTTACTTTAGTCTTGTCTGACCATATGACCATATCCCAGTCCTTATTTTCCCAATTTCTGTGTTTTTTTTCTAATTCTGATCTTGCTCGACGATGAGGTTTTTTTAATTGTGAGCATTTTTTTGTATCTAGATACGATGTTGCTACGTTTTAATATGCGCAGTATAGTATTTGAAGATGAGAATATTCCTGCATAGGACTTGAGTTCTCGCTGTATTTCTGTAGAGGTGGAGCATTTACCACTTGTTGCTAATCTTCCAATATATTTTTCATCATACTTATCTAAGACCCGAGGACGACCTATTATAGGCTCTGGTGTATTTTTTCAACTCTATTTATTACTCTGGACACTGTTGCTTGCGAAACTCCAACAATTTCAGCTATTTTTCTTGAAGATTTTCCATTTAAAGTAAGTTCGATAATTCTTGTTTAAATTTTCTTCAATGTTCTTCTTGTCATACCAAATAAGCCTTAATACCTTCTGCTAAGGATTTGAAATAAAAATGAACAATTTTTCGGTATTTTAGAATGTTCTAGAATGAAAATTTTGTAAATTTGAAAAATTCTTCAAAACACTGAATCACCTACTTTCAACTTTGAGCAATTATAACTCTATCAATATTTAAAATAATCTATAATATTTTTAATGTTATAGAAAAAGGCTGTATCTATCTACCATATGAGTATTAGCTTACTTGAAGTCTTACTCGTTCATGAATTACCATTCAAGTTCGAATCTCCCAAACACTGAATCACTTTTGACGGGCAGTGTATGAACTTTTTGTTTATATGAACGTAAGCTTTTTGTTACTAATTTAAATATCATCAAACATTCTTTGAAATCAAATATACGAGAATATTTCCAGTCTTTGAAGCTTAAAGGAAATTCTATGTAATAATGAGATAGTTTTATTGACCATTTACGATTTTACTATAAATACCTCAATATAATTTATAAAGTACACAAAAAAATGAACAAGAAGCCCATATCGAACATAAATATGATATTAACAATTTTATTATGTTATATAATAATTCCTTTATTGACTTTATTTATTTTTATTGCTCTAACTGTGTTGGCTATTGCTGTTTTCAGTCCATTTTCAGCGATCAAAATGATCAGATTCTTGTGTCCCTCCATCGCTTCTGTTGAGATAGAGGAGGAAGTTATAATGAAGATTGATAGAATAATTGGAATTTCAGATTTTAAAGAGTGGCTTAATAGAAGAATTGATTTAAATCAAACTTCCAAATAAAGTTTGATATCGCGTTATTTTTCGAAAAACAAGGATGGCCGCTTAGTCAATCATTTTCAAGCTAAAAGAAATCTGTATTCTAATTTTATCAAACATTTTATGAATCCTTCCATTAATCTCTCAATTAAAGTAATTATATGGGACAAAATTTTTGAAGCCTCGGTTATAATTCTAGAATATTAGTGATAATAGTGAAAATAGGTTGAGGAAGCAACTAGAATAGCAAGAATTATAGCTAACAGATATTTTATGGATAGTAAATACATGAATAAAATAGTAAGAATGAAAAAAATTTATGTATTTACTATCCATAAAATATCTCTTGGCTATATTTCTTGCCATTTTAATTGCTTCCTCAACCTATTTTCACTATGATGCACTAATATTCTAGAACTATAACCGAGGCTTCAAAAATTTTGTCCCATATTTTGGATTGGCAATTTGATCAAAACAGTTTGACTAAGCATTAGATTACAAAATCTTCAATCGAGAAATGAAGCACAAGAAGCAAAACGAGAAATTCGTCATACGTGGCAAATCCATAGGTAAACGCCTCATCTTCACTCACGTATATTATAGATTGTTTCGCAGACTTCATATACGACTTTAAGCCCAGTCCCACTATACATTTCGATACTAATAAGAAGCAACGAAAACAATTAGGCTGGGAGTTGCCAGAATTATTCAATAGTATTTCCCTCTCTTATCTGGTCACCTATAGTTAAAGACTATAATCAGGTTGTTACGATGGACTTCAAACCTCCTAAAAAAGTTAAGGAAGAAGATTCGGAATTACAGTTTGGCGATAATCCTCATAATTGTCTAGAAGTGGATTATTTAGAATTAGCATTTAATAACTTCCAAGCATCCTATCTCATTTCTAATCTCTTTCATAGGTTGAAGAAGAAGAGATTGAAGACCAATGGTCTGATTTGCCTACTGATTATTATGATTCTGTAGAAAGTTTTGAGGATGGTGATGGACCAAGTTTAGAAGAACAGTTTATGATGACCAAAAAGCAATTAAAGAAATTGGATAAAGCACGTAGACGCAAAGAACAAGAAGAAAAGAGATTGATTAAGAAAGAGAAGAAATTGGAAAAGAAATTGATTAAGGATGAGAAGAAGAAAGAACAGTATCTTCATCGGATTTAATTTTTGTAGCAAGAAAGTAGCTAATACTCAACCTATTGAATCTGATAACATTGGTTATCAATTGTTGATGAAGATGGGGTACCCTATACTCTCCCTTAATTGGTTTATAGATGGAATCCTGGGGAGGCGCTTGGATCTTCTACTAGCAATTCTATTTTGGAACCTATTCAAACGGAAGCCAAGTACAGACGAAAAGGATTGGGATTTGAATAAATAAAGTTGTTTTGATGGACCCTCTTTCTAGATCATTATTGTGGTATTTATGATATAGCTATAATTGATAAATATAATGATTTATTTGGAATGGAGCATAATGTTTGTCAACAGCAATTCAGTCTCAAAAACCTAAAAAACATAAAAACATAGAAATGATACTTTTAAAGCTTGTTCCAATTCCAATTTACACCGAACTTCCCTTAACCAATCCTTTGAAATCTGTTTCGGCCATCCCGATAACGAATTCAATTTCCTAGCCGCCAATTCCAGTTCGCCATTCTCCAACAAAGTTTGCGTTTGAGACAAGATGACATTAACAGATTCCTGGCCCACATCATCATCCAAAGAGATCGATTTAGGACTAGTAAAAGTCAACTTAGAAAACAACCAGGAAAGCATATGGGGTAGGAGACCCGACTGATCATCCACTAAGCCCACTTTCAACGCTTCTTTTTTCACATCCAGAAATTCTTCTTTCAGCTCATTGAAGCTGGGTACACCTGATCTCGCGACTTGACGGTTCAAGGTTTGAGCAACTTGAGAAGATAATTCAAATTTTCCCGAATTATTCAACAGGACTGAAAATTGGTCCATAAACGGAGTTCTCGGCACTGACGCTACATGCTTGAATGCCGAGTATGCGAATTGAAAATTCGATAACGCTTCCATTAGCTTATAATAATCTTTATTATCTAGACTGGTTGAGATGACTAATTGATTTAATTTACTAACTTCGTCTAATTTCTCTAACCTACCATTTCGTTCATTATCAACTATACGTCTTCCTTCTCTCTCGAACCAACGGTTCAACGTTTGTTTCTGTTGTTCAAGTCGCAATTTCTGTTCTTCTTGTTGCGATTTGATTAATTGGTATCTTTGCTCGCTAAATTCGCGCTTCAATTCTTGAGCCTTAGCCTCAATAGCAAGTTGCATTGATTGATCTTTTTCGCCTGCTATCGATGAAGTATTGGTCTTGGAGGCGGTTTGGGATTTGTAGGCTTCAATGTTGGATGTAAAGTTATCTAATTCTTTAGAGAAGTTCAAATATAATTCATACAATTCCGAATCCACACTTTCTGTATTGAGGGCGTCCGAAAATCGCATATATGCTTGTAAGAAATCTTGAGTCTCTTTATCTACGCCTTTGATACTTAAAGGATAGGTCTTGGTGTTGTTACTCTTGGCTTTTAATGTTCTTTTAGTTTCTCCACTGAGAAGCGGATAAGTATCAGAACCCTTAGTCTTGTTAGAGTGTGAAGTAGATTCAGTGGAAATTTGCTTAATTTGGACCGCTTTCGAATTAGAACGCCCGTCTTCTTCGCCAGCCTTAGAAACACCAAAGAAGTTGTTCAAATGCCCAAATGGCTTCTCTAATCTCGTAAATATGCTTTGGGTTAATGGTAAATGGAGCAATAATTTCGATTTCAGGTCTTCGTTTCGATCAATATAATATAATCCACTAACTGAAGCTACACTTAATAATACTGTTGTGGCTAAGAAAGTTCTTAATGTATTGTATTTCTGTTTTAATACTACAGTGCTGTATTTAACCTATAATAATATTGAAGGAATGGGTTGTACTTGGTTCATTACGTTTGAAAATCAGAAATTTGATATTTTGAATACAGAACTAAAAGAGCTCTTGATAAATTATACCTTTTGGCTATATAGCCATTTAAAGCAGATTTTTAACTGATGAAACAGAGATGAAAAGTTGAGGTTTATTTAAAACTTAGGTCTAGATTTGTTGGCAAAATAGAGTTGATATCCTAATGTATGTTTCTCACTATGGCTGTTCTTTTTTTCCTTAAAACACTTATATATTCTGAATCGAGTTTCATAAATGAATTGGTTGAGAATATAGTCCGTTTCAAAAACATAAAAGATGGCAATATTCTTAATTTACATAAAAAATAAATGGTATTGATAAAAGTTATTTATCTAACGTATGCGGAAATAAAATTGCAGTAACTTCATTTTTTATGCAGAACTCTATGAAAATTAATCGGTTTTATAAAATAATTATTGCATAATAAAGATAATTTAATAAATATACTAAAAATTTGTCCTAGTGTATTAATTTAAACTATCTAATCCATCCCGAGCAGCTTTTCTCACTAATCCTGGAACTTTTTCCATGAGCTTTTTGAGCAAGACATTCTCAACTTCTAGGAGAATTTTAGTGATGCTTTTTATTAAAATTCCGTGAATTTTTGCACTAAACCTACCAGAATAGACCCTTCTTTTAGTTATTGACCAAAAGTCTTCGATTGGGCGAAGTCTAGGAGCACGTGGTGGATTTAACTCCTTATCCAAAAATGGAATGTTCTTCTTTTTCCAGGATTGGTGCCCAAATAATCTTAAATTAATTTCCGTTTTTCTAATGCTTTTAACGCCATTATGCCTACCATTTTTAATTGGTTTCGAAAAAAATATTTTATTTTGTAAAAAAATAACTGCGCATTATTCCTAATAAATTGTTATTGTATAGCTTTTTTTCCAGAGAGTTATGGGCAAATAAAAAAATACTGCAATTTTTTTCCGCATACACTATAAATATTTTAATTATAAATTAAATAGTTTTTATGCTTAAAAAGGTTATTATTTGTAAACAATTATTTCTTTAAAAGTCTAATTTATGAAAATTACCGTCCCAAAAAGATAGAAGATGGTTTTAGATTTCCAAATAANTACCGTCCCAAAAAGATAGAAGATGGTTTTAGATTTCCAAATAAAATGAAAGAAATAAAAGCTAATTTATTAAAAATTGTCCATTATTGTTGTATATCTTTAAAACTCTTTTAGAGATTGAATG
>NIPM01001955.1:0-13077 GCA_002738285.1 Holacanthella duospinosa
CCAATTATCCACTCTTTATGTACGAAAAGTATAAATAGAAGTCGAATCCAAGTAAAATCACAAGTACTGTGATAGATCCTATGTAAAAAAACTTCGAGTTTTCTGTCATTAGGAAGTTCATCTGTTTGTAGCGAATGAGTAGGAACCTATACTACTAAGAGTCTCGTTTGAGCATAGTGGCACCCTACCGACTGCATATACATTCAGGTTGACGGATCTGATTATTCGGTGGCCTAATACAGTAGTCTTTAATCTTTATCACAACTTGTCCAATATTTTTCATTTTATTTTTAAATAATAAAATAATGGTCTTTTTACGACAAAATGGCCATATCTATTTTTACTCTTTATATTTTGTCGTTTTACGACAATATTTATTATTGAATATTGTTTTTTTATTAAAATTCTATTAGAATTATAACCGAGGCTTCAAAAATTTTGTCCCATATTAAAATATATGAAAAAGAATAGATGTCTAAAAAAGTTAAAAGAGCTAGTTAAAGAGCAGGTTTTGGGTTTTTACGACGTTTTGAAGAGCGAACCTCATTCTTATAAACAATAAAAGTAGAATTGCTCGCTTCTGAACTGGGTTCGCGAACTTTGTTCTGGTTTTAGGCCCTGCGAAAAAAATGAGTTTTAGCTAGAAAATCATGGTCAGTCTACGTCCAACCACAAAAGAAATTTTCCAGTCCAATCTAATGTTTTAGATTGGACATAACCAAGATTTTGACCATCTCTAATTGGTAGTATTGAATATAAAAACCGGCATAATTTTTTGTCAAAGTTTTTTATAAGTAAAAACAAACAAATAATTTATGATTTATTGAATTGTACCAAGCCAAATTCTCCATTGACTCTCCATTTAGGTGATTTTTTGCCAATCACGTCTGATAAGCCTATTTTCAATCCAACGACTATATCGCTTTTACACATACGAAGAGCTATAACGCCTTTTAAGGCGGATAAAGGACCGATAGTAGTACCAAATGAGGTAGTATCTTCCCACTTAAATTCATGGTTAAGCTTTCTATAATTCAAATCTCCTTTGAATATCAAACAATCAGACTCTATCAAGGATTTTTCGATTTCGTTTGATAACAAATCTGACGTAAGTAAGTCCCAATACGAATGATAAGAGGTCCAAAAAACAGAACTGTACACTTTGATTCTTCCTTGTTTTCTGAAATCATTTATATGATTTTTTAACTCGCTTAAATGTTTATAATTTTCAAAATCACAGCCTAAAAAATATTCTAAATCTTTCTCCATTACATCGGATACAAACCATGGTATGCTTTTACAGTGTATGTTAACAGATTTGGCTATATCGAATTTCAATAGACAATAAACTAACAAGAGATCTGTCACCATTTCGAAGCCTAGAAATTAAAACAAACATTTGAATACCAGCATTATCAAGGACTATATCAATTTGTAAACTATTATTATCAAAGTATTTATAAATCTCTTCGCTGTGATCACTTAATATTTTAGAGCTTGATTTTTCTACTTGATCAGGATTATCATAAGCACGATTAATAATTACAGATAGATCGTATTGATTTCCCCACAAAGAACAATAAATAAATTCTTTAAATCCTATCAAATTCCATTCTAATTGAAGCATTTTTTCACATATCCCTTCTAAGCTCTCTAAACTGCTTTGTAAACCTGAAATCTTTTCTTCTTCAAAATAATCAAAATCTTTCCATTCATCATAAGTTTGGAATAATGAACATAAATATCTATATGCATAACATTCAGAGAAAAGCCATGGTGAATCTAAATAATTAGTATTCAGTCTATTAATTTCTTCATTCCAGTCTTGAGAATCTTCAAGAGAATCCTCTATTATACTAAAAGTAAAATTTAATGAGATGCCGAAGAGCTTTGTTTCTTTCAACTTCGTGTCTATAAATAGCCATCTTTGCTATGATTTCTTTTCCTTGTTCTAATGTTTTTTCATCTTCAATTTCGTACAAGGTTCTATTTATTCTATCTATTACCTTTGTGATCATTTGTGGTATTCTTCTCTTCATTGTATCATATGAGAAGCTTCCTTTAATATTGCTCTTTAATGTTTCTAAAGTTGTAGAATTTGTTGATTGTGTCATAGTAGTTAAGTTTTGATTCTTGGTAAATTATGACGTTTCTGATTTTGGTTTGATGATTGAACTAGAAATTTTTGCCTGATAATGTATTTAGGTACGAATTTTACATTAGTAAACTGGGAAACTGATAACACATGATATCAGAGTTTTTATAAGTAATAACCATCATCAAATCATTTTACTCAAAATACTGAGTTTTTATTTTCGAATTATCTCAGTTGACATTTTTCACTAAGTCACAAAACAAGAAATTTTTATTGAAGCTAAACAAAGGCACAAGTAAACTAACAAAAAAACTCTGAAATAACTTTAATAAATTATAAAGAAGGCTTTACCTATGTGTTTCGTAATGAATATTTTTGACACAAATTTCAAAATTTGTGTCAAAAATATTCATTACGAAATTTTATGGAGGATATTATCAATTAAAATGAATATATCCATATAAATGAGGGGTTTAATTTACATAATTTAACGGATTGATTTCTGATCCGATATGATTTGAGATTATCGACTTTATTTGGTATAAGGAGTGTGTCATCATGACAAAGAATAGTCAAAACATGTAAAATAGAATACAATTCTACTTTAAAGAAGAGTTTAGGTTAAATATGGATTTTTTTGGAATAATTATTATAAATATTTTGCATGAAAGTCTAGAATTTGGTTTTAAAATCATTCCGAATTCTAGCCGCGCTTCCATTCCATTTGCATGAATCAAGGTAGCTTGGCAATGCTATAAAAGCAAGATCAAATTCTAAAAATACTAAAATGAATAATTACTACAACCCAATGTCCATTCACAATTTGTTAAATAACGAGCAAGAAAATAATACCATGTACATAAAAGAGGCTCCTCTGCCATTATTTTCGATCGGAAAAAGTTCTAAATCCGAGAAAAAAGTTATTAGAAAGAATTTTGACCCTATCGCAAATAGCATTTTAAAAGATTGGTTATTTGCTCATGAATACAATCCTTATCCTCAAGATTTTGAAAAACAAGAATTGGCAAACAAGACAGGTTTAAACGTAAACCAAGTTAGTTCTTGGTTTATAAATGCTAGAAGAAGAATTCTATCGACTGATAGATACACGAGAAGATCCATTTAAAATAAAAAATATATTAATAATTTCAAACAGAGATCGATTTTGATTATTGTTAAGCATATATGCTAATTTTTCACAAAAAAGTTTATCGAAGTTATATTAGGTTGTTGCATATGTTTCGGGTTATTTTATAAGGAAATGTTAGAATTATCATATCTCAAATGACAAGCTTCTTTTTATAGTAAAAATACACCAACTTACAATCGATTTTATACCTTTTAAGTTTGTACATATAATGACAAATTATATTGTTTTTTTAATTTTTTACATTTATTAGAATGGATTACGAAAAAATAGTGATTAGAGCCTATATTCGACACTATTGGAAAAGCGGATTAAGTGCGCGTCAAACAGTGAAAAAATAAACGATATTGAAGGCCAATGTACCATTAGCAATACTAAGGCAATAAGTTGGTTCAATCGATTCAATAAAGGTGATATCTGCCTTTTAGATAAACCAAAGTCTGGAAGACCATCTACCATAAACAACGAGGAATTTAGAGAATTGTCAAACTTAAAAGGTATAAAATTGATTGTAAGTTGGTGTATTTTTACTATAAAAAGAAGCTTGTCATTTGAGATATGATAATCCTAACTTTTCCTTATAAAATGACCCGAAACATATGCAAAAACCTAATAAAAGAAAACAAACCATAAAATACTCGATAATAAACTCGGAATAGTGTATACCTTAAAATCTAAAATAGTGCCCGGACCTATTACAACATAAAGAATTTTTTTTGTGGAACTTTAATTAAATATGGGGCATAATATTAGGTGGGGCATTATTTCTTAAAAATTTAATTGAAAAAAATTGATCATCACTTAAAAACTCATCTTGATCAATACACCTCCATTCTTTTATAGATAATTTATCTAAATTTTCTTGTGTTTTAGAATATCTAATATTCTTTTCAAGTCTTTTTTGTTGTAAAAGTTTTAAAGCAGGATTAAGAGAATTAATAGAATTTAAACACCTTATAAGACTATCTTCATTTTCGTCTTTATTTTTTCCAACTCCACACACAATAAAGCTTTTTTTATTAAATTACTGCTTATGTTTTTCCATCCTGTCCTTATTCATTGACGTATTTTAAATAGAGAAGGAGGCTTTATCGACCCTGTTTTTGTTAAAACACCTTCTTTATTTTTGATAAACTCATCGAATTGAGTAGCAATCCCATCTTTGAGAGACTTTATCCAACAAAAATCAGGTGGCTGTACGAACCGCGTACAGCACCTTGGTATTATTGAAGTTTTAATATTTAAATCTCTACACTTCTTGACAGTATTGGCGCTAGTATTACACTTGAATGAATCCCAAATAATTGAATTTTTGCTTTTGTTTGAGGCAAATTGAGCTTCCAAACAATTTGTAATAAGTTCGTCATTTATCCATTATTTGTTACAATACTGGATGATCAAACCTTCAGAAAACTCTTCATCTATTTTTGGTATTCTTCTTTTTCTTGGCATAAGAACAAATGGTTTGAGTTTTTGACCATCTCTAGAAGCTATCAACATAATAGTTATTTTAAGCTTAGGGCTTGATGTTCCTCGTATAATCACTCATTTAGATCCAATTGAATCTAATGTTGTAGGTTTTGTATTGTCCAGCCAAATAGCTGTTTCGTCAGCTGCATAAATTCCGAACAATTATATCCATTCTTATCGATTAACTCCTGTGTATCATTGATAAAATTTACAATATACTCTATGTAGAATTCAGGTGTGTTTTGGCTTACTGATGTTGCCTTTCTCGTTACCAAATTGTTTCAATTAAGAAACCCTTGTACCCAACCACTAGAAAAATTTGGGGTATCTCCACTATCTTCATATGCACTAGCGATGTACTTTGCATGCTGAATCAGGGTTTTTCTCGTAACACGCCTACATTCTAACCTTTCATTTTTGATGTATAAAATCAGTCCATTTTCAAACTGAGTATTGGTCAATTTCCTTTCAGATCCTTGGATTCTTTTTCTTATTGCTAAATTTGAGTCTAGTAATGAAGTGATTTTATACTCATTTTTAATTCAGGCTCTTATCGATTTTCTCTCGATATTGAATTTTTTGGATGCATAACTGATAGTATGCCGTTTGGCAATTTGTGTAACATCTTGTTTAAGTTTCATTGTAAAAGATCTTTTCATTTTTATTTTACCTTTTTTTTAAAAAAAAAATCTGACTATACTTTTTATCCCATTCAATAAGGTACTGTTTAATTTATTGAACATGGGGTATCAAAATGAGTGGGGTTTAATAATAATAATAAAATAAAAATATGGGGCATTAATTTTGAGTGGGACATAAATATAGCTTTTACGGTAATATAATTTATTATCAGCATTCCTTTAAATTTAAATCTCATTTTATTTTATTAAATTTTTACAAAGTAAACTCTTTATGATCCAATATAAATAGCAATTTCATATTTTAATATAACTTCATAGGATAAAATATATGTAAAGACAAATGTGCAAAGTTGACATATTTTTACCGGCTTATCGAATCATGGGCATTTAATCATGTACCCATGAAAATTTGGCGACTTATTGATTCAAAAAACTTTCATAATTCACAAGGAATATCACTTTATTTTCCTTTAGAACAGGATTTATTTTTCCGAGTTGAGCCCAAATAAAGTGGTTGATTTTTAATCGATAAATTGGAATCCAAAAATAAACTCCCGTATACACATCTATATCTTACAAAAAAATAAAAGTAAATAACTTATTATTTCTCATCTTTTAATTATATAGATCTTATGTGCCCTTCATAAAATAAATTGCTAGGTAGCTTATTAAATTTCATTTATGCAAGCGCAATTAGTGCTATGGACATAAATTTAAAAATGTATTTATATGGATAAAAATGCCAAAAAATATCCAAAATGAACAGTCCTTTCAATCCTATGTCTATTCACAATTTATTGAACACCGATGTTTCATATCAAATGAAAGCTAATGAATTGAATTTTTTTGCTACAGGAAAAGCTCCACAATAAAAAAGTTTCAGTTTCAAGAAAAAATTTTGATCCTATTGTAGTGCCTATCTTGAAAGGTTGGTTATTCGCTCATGAATACAATCCTTGTCTTCAAGATTTTGAGAAGCAAAAATTGGCACATCAAACTGGCTTAACTGTAAATCAAGTTAGTTTGTGCTTTACTAATGCTAGAAGAAGAATTATACCTGCTAATAGATTTTTGAGACGTGCTATTTAGTTCATTCCATCATTTTTTCGATTAAAATCAATTTAATTCACATTTTTATTTAAGTTACTAAATTTTGTACGGGTTTTTGGGTCGTTCCTGTATTCTCGACAAACAATAAACACTGTAGTTTATATAAATGGACTTTATTATATTTTTGATGATTTTCTTTTTGGCTCTAACAATTCATCTTAATTTTGCAAAAGTAGTGGTAAAGGTAAACAACTTACGGGATGCTGGAATCCTATTGGTTTAGATTTAGCATGCCTTATCAAACCCATATAAGCACATAGTTACCTACGTGTGTAGTCTCTCTTAAACCCCTTCTTTGGGAAGGCATCATCTGCATTAAAACAAACTTTAGTCTGCCGATTGACTGCCCGAGGTACTTGGGAAAACTGATCTATTGTATCGATTGATTTCTATGAAGAATGCTTTTGATTATCTACGAGCACACGCTTTTGATCAATATTCAATCCAGACATTTAATTTTGTGCCAAATTCATGAATTATTCAGAAACCTCCAATCTCGACACTTTTGCTTTGGTTGTCTATTTTCGAAAATAAAGTAGCAAAAATTCGTTTAAAATAACCAAAATGATACAAAAACTTACAACTATAAAAACAATCTATTCGACCCTGGAATTGTAGTATTTATAACTTATCATGTGTTCTATTTTCCTTTGTATCAAAGTGAGATTCTTTATTTTTTGCATGAATAGCTTGTCGTCTGGAAAAAATTATACTCGGCATTCTTGTCGCATGACTATCACAAAAAGTATTCATGCATAATTCCTATAAATTGATATGGATAATGCCAACACTATCAAATGAACAATCAATCTTACAATCCAATGGACATCCACAATTTATTGAACAATGATACAGTTTATCATAACGAAAACGTTAAATTACCTTTTTATCCTATTGAGAAAAGTCCTAGATCTTTTGGTAAGAAAAATAAGTTTGATAACCATACAAAGTATATCTTGAAAACTTGACTGTTTGCTCATCAAGACTATCCATACCCTCAAAGTTTTGAAAAACAAAGCCTTGCTGATCATACTGGATTAACTGTTGCTCAAGTTAGTTTGTGGTTTACTAATGCTAGAAGAATCCTATCTAAACCAAAGCTCTTTTAAAACTATTTAATTAATAAAATAACATCGTGTTTAATTCTTTTTATTATTGTTTCTCGAAATTTTCAGGCTTATTGGGTTTGAAGCCTAAATGGGTGTTGATATTGTATTTACATGTACTATACAAAAAATCACCATAATTTGAGAGTATCACATATATACTTTTATTTTAATGGAATCGATTTATTTGAATAAGAATGTCTACATGTGATTTACTTGAATAAAAAATTATATCATGTCAAATGCCTAAAATTTAAGATTTACTGATACAAAAAGTTAAAAATAAATGATGATAAAAATGTTATTAAAAATATCTAAGGCTCATAAAGGTAATCATCAACATAAATTTTGATGATGGAATAATTAGGATGCTTCTTCAAAACATCGATCACTTCAGGTAAAGCAAAATCATTGGTCACTATATTTTTCAACTTAGGTGTTGTCTTGATAAGATCTTCCAAAGTAACTTTCTTCAACACATTAGCTTGAATCTTTTGCAATTGATCAAATTTACCAGACAAATGAAGATTCACATTTTTCATATTCCTAATATAACTCGAAAATGAAACCATCTTGGGCAATAACTTGGCAGTCAAGCTGAGATTCATTAAGGATTCTGTAGTCCAATTAAAGTTAAAACAGATATGCTTCACATGAGAACTATTCTCAATTATAGCTTTAATAATCCTAACTGTAGCATCAGTAAATTGGTAATCTTCATCTGCTTTCAAAGTGAGTTCTTCTAATCTTAACAACAATTTTAAGGGATTAAATTTTTCGTTTGCAATGTTCTTCAAATTGATGTCTAAATAAGCGATATTGATTTGATACAACTCTTTAATTGGAGGCCATAATTTGACAGGAAAATTCAAAGTCGTTTCGACACAAGCTAAAGAAGATAACGTAGCCAATTCTTCTACTTCATAATTGAATAAGTCGTCAATGAAAATCCATCTCAACTTAACTTTAAACTCCACTAACGCTTTTATGAAATCTTTCTCTTGTTCATATACTTCAACATGCTGACCACTAGTCATATCTTTCTTGATGTAATACATAGGTGTTTGTTCTTTTAAAGATTTCCATTTACGTCCTTCGACTAAAGAATTGAAACGAGAATTGACGCCAGAAAATTGTTTAATATCAGAATGAGTTAAATATGTGGTTATTTTTATCAGTACATTGTCCGGTAAAGACATCATTGTGGCTTTATTCGTTTCTCGTTTCATTCTTTTCTCTGTTCTAAAATTTTCCAAATTCAACTCGTTGGAAATTGATCAGAAATTACAAATTGTATAAACTGTTTCATGAAACATCAAATGTTTTTATAAAATAAGCTATACTAAATGCGCATTTTTGGATTTATGGTTACATTTTTTACAAGAACAAGAGCAAACTCTCTTTTAAAACTGTATGTTAAGCGAAACACTCAATTTAAAGGAAAGAACATAGACACCCCATCAAACTATATTTATTAAACCTCTACTCAAAATCCCAAACATACAGAGATCCATCATGTGAAGACGCAATCAATTTTGTATCCGTTAATCGAGCCACATAAACTGGTGAATGATTCGGAATATGGAAAGAATGAAGCATATTGCCACTTTCCAAATCCCATAAATACACAGATCCTTCATTAGAAGAAGACACCAAACGTAATTGATCGCAAGATACGGAAATAATTGAATCTAAATGACCAAATAATGTTTTCAAACATGTCCCAGTTGCTAAATCCCAATATTTGATCGTCTTATCCATTGATGATGTTATTAATAAATTATTGCATATTTCAAACCCTGTTACTGTGTCATTATGACTCGAATATGACAATATACAACTTTTTTCATCGATATTCCAGCACTTAACAGTTCCATCGTTTGAAGAAGAATATAGCCTACCAGATGAAATCATAACTCTAGTAATAGAATGTTGACTATGAGGTTGAACGAAACAGACAATTTTGGATGTCTCAAAATTCCATATTCTTATTTCTCTTCCTACGCTAGCAGTAGCTAATAGATTACCTTCAAAATGAACCGAGACGATTGGTGTATCAGAGCATTGTATAGTTCTCTTGAGAGTATTGGTTTTATAACAATATACATTAACTTCGCCATTGTTCATTCCAGCAACCAATCTACATTCATCGAAGTATAAGCATGTAACCAGATTTCCTGTTTCGATATGATTGGTAATTGTAAAGAAATTGACGTCCAATATCCATATGTTATTCATAGAAGCACATACTAACACATTTTCACAAATAAAGAATGAATGTATAGGATGTTGTGATAAAGGAAAATTGAAATTCCTAAATTTACCTCTTCTCCAATTACGTTCAATAACTAACCTTTCTTTATAAATATTTTTCCAGACACCCACACTTAAACTCAATTCAGAGTCACTATAATTTTTATAAAACTGAGTCAACATAGGCGGTAGGCCCCATCCACAAATAATGCATTTTTTATTGATGTGTTGGCAACAAAGTTTCTTCCATATAACATCTAAATTACTAATATAATACCATCTCTGACTTACTCTTGACAATTCACATAGCGAAAATGCATCTAAATAAGTGAATATTTTCGTTAATATAGTATCTGGTAAATAACTGATAATGTCTAACCTCAATAGAGTGTTTAGAGATTGAAAACTGTGAGATAATATTTCAATATCGGAGTGTTCAAATAATTTGGTTATTAGGACTTTCTTTTGTTTGTTATTAAATTTTCGGTATTCTTCTATCATTCTCTCTGCTCCTTCATTTCCCATTTTATGATTTTTATAGCCGTTTCTGAAGTCATTTCGAACTTTTATTGCGTGATTATAAACAAAAATAATAAAATATTTATATTAAATTATTTTAAAAATACTTTTACCTTTAAAATATTATCATCGCGATGCTTTAAAATTAGAGTGTATCCTAAAATGTTGTCTTAGAGACTCAATCTTTTGAAAAATCAAAAAAGTTTACAATACATGGCCTTTTATTTGAATTAAAAGTGGGTATCCTATGTATCATCTTTTACTTTTATATAATTATACAAGTCTCGCTTTTACGATTTTAAAATTTTCTATGACTGAAACTAACGATAGAGAAGCTTTAGGGAAATTGTTAAATGATATAAACGAAATAATGGAAGAAAAAGAACAAATAGCCAGTACATTGAATGAAAAGCATAAAGCTGTTAACATTGGTATTTTTTAGAAATAACATTGTTAGATAGTATTCCTGATGAACTTTTTAATGAACTTTCGCAATTGTATAAAGATGGTATTGATAAAACTACTAAAGAGAAAGAGTTTCACTTTATCATATAATTTATTTTAGGTTGGTATCACAAGCCCATTCAGTAATTGCTAATTTGATTAAAGATTTGCAACAAGAAAAAGGTAAATTTTAAAACTTTATTACTAGAGATTTTGAAAAAAAAGAATGAGAAAGCGAAGAAGTATTATAAATATTTTACACTTATAGACAAAAATCTATTCCTCCTGGCACTGAGGTTTGTTATAAAAATTGATTGTTAGGTTGCTTCTAAAACTGGAAGCGATCCTAATCAAGAATGGATATTATCAACCGTATTAAGCTATGATAGCGAGACTAACATGTAAAATATCACTTAACAAGAAATAACTAGGTATTTAGTAGAAGATTTAGATGATGACGACAAAGGAAAACGCACGTAAAACCATAAACTAAAAAATCTAATAGAACATATTCTATGACATTTCAAGATGTAGTTAGAATACCTTTAAAGTCCGAAATAACCAAAGAATATCCTGTTGATACCATTATTTTAGCTTTATATCCAGGTACAACTTGCTTATATAAAGCAACCGTAATCAAACCTCCTAGTAAAGTATTGTTTCTTTTATAATGTATAAAGATCAAGGAGAGAAAGCACTCTGAGCATTATTTGGTTCATTTCGAAGACGATGAAAAAGACGATCCCTACGTTAGTCGTGAAATGGTTATCGATATGCCTAGTAATCATTTGAATTAGCTTATTTGATGTTGTTTAAACTATCGAGACCCTTAAAAGTTGTTATTTGAATAATATGCTCTGATCATCGTATTCTAGTCATTATTTTTATTTACTTCTGCTTCAGTTATATTCGACATTTGGTTACAATTAGGAACATCAAATTGAACAAATCACTTGATGTCATTAAAAGCTTATGTAAAGTATTTAACACAGTCTAAAATCAGTTAAGTGTGCTTATATATGGCAATTTATTTTCGTTCAGAGGAGTAGTCCCTTTTTGATTCTCTTTTTAATTCAACCAAATCTTTAATGATTATTAATCAATCAATTATTTAATAAGTAAAATGGGGACTACTCTGAACGAAAATAAAATGCCATATGTATCATTTTAACTATGCACCCATCAGATATCAAAAGTGTATGCTGCCTTCAAAAATGTAAACAAAGCATTCAAATTTTGGGATGAAACGAATACTGAATTGGTTGAAAAACAGTGGATTGATAAGACCGAGGTGAGACAATGTGCCTCAAAAACAGATTTAAATCTCAAAAAATTAAACCAAGAGCCAAATGATAAGTATAATATTTGTAGCATGTGTAAGTGGGCAAGGATTTTTAGGAAATCTAGGTGGTCTAGCGAACAAAGCAGCAAGTGCACAAAATGATGGAATAGGAAGTTTTAGTGGTAGCTCAGCTAACAAGGCAGCAGGTACAGAATCAAATCCATTGGGAGGCCAGTTAGGATCAGCTGCAAATAATGGAGTAGATTCATCTGATTCATCAAATAATACCTCAACTAAAAATGAAAATAGAGATTCTTCAAGTAGTCAAAGTGGTTTAACCCCATTCCGACTATGTTGGGCAAAAATGCTCAACCGAGCTTTATTCTTTAAATTATTAAGCCCCAATAATAGTTATGGTATCGAGGTTTCTTGACTTTTTATAAATTTTCGAAATAAAATGTATTATTTATAAAATAGAAACTTAGATCATCTCTGAGAGTAGCAAAAACTGTTTTCCCAGACTGAACTGTTGGATCTTAAAATTCAAATTATTAATATCAGTTAAAAATATATGTAAAATAGAGAAAAATGTGAATTACAAAGAGAATAGTAAAATTTACAAATATTGTTGTATATTTATTTGTATTTTCTTATTATTTGTGAAGTTTTAAAGTTCTTGATCAAAAAGAATAGAACATTATCATGAATTTTTTTATCAAGTTTTTAATCTGAATATTGAATATAATTATATACAAGAAATGTTCAAAAATAGAAAATCATAATGACTTGCTTTTATCTGATAGTAATGATAATATGNTAATGACTTGCTTTTATCTGATAGTAATGATAATATGGACCAAAATTTTTGAAAGAAACCAACCATTTTGGTTGAAGAATTCAGTATAATTCTCGAAAGAACATTATTATTTTGGTTGAAAAATTCTAATAATTACACAAAAACCTCTTTGGTTGATAAATAAATATAAACTATACTTATTTATCAACCAAAT
>NIPM01001956.1:0-13064 GCA_002738285.1 Holacanthella duospinosa
ATAGTACTCCCTCCCCGGAAACCGAAAACTCCTCAAACAATACCACCGATTACAATACCCGGACCGGTACCTATTCCCAAAAAAAATGTACCTATACCGCCTCCTACAGAAGCTCCACCTTCTGCTCCGGCCCACATACCGACCCATCCTCCGGCTTCGATAGCTATTGCTTTTGGCTTATTTTCAGCATGATAAATGGTGTAGCCCGAAGCTACCACACCTCTAATAACTAATCCGTGACCAACTACAGGAACTAAACGCCCTACAACAACACCCCAATTCGGACCATTTTATTTATAATTAATATGCTTATTGAGCATTAATAACATTTTTGATGTCTGTGACGAACAATATCTTTGTGATCGGTTTTAGTCTTTTTTGTAAAACAAATATAACTAACTTTTTTAGTGATTCAAACTAGAGACTTGAATTAATTGTTAATTTTGTAAAATTAACGTACTAAAAAAATTAAGGTATATACCTATATTATAAATAATTTTATGTCAATAATTACACTTACTACGGATTTTGGACTAAAAGATCACTTTGTTGGTTCTTTAAAAGGTAAGATAGTATCTGAGTATCCGGAAGCTCAAATTATTGATATTTCTCATAATATCAGTTCTTTTAATATTACTGAAGCTAGTTATATTATCGCTGCGGCTTATGCTAGTTTTCCGAAAGGTACGGTACATTTGATAGGTATTGATGCGGAATATAGTTTAGAAAACCAACATATTGCAATGCAATGGAATGATCATTATTTTATATGTGCAGATAATGGCATTTTGAGTATGTTGACTTCTAAAATTATGCCTCAAAAAATAGTTTCCATCAATATTCACGATCGTTTATCAGGGACTACTGATATGGATATTTTTGTAACAGTGGCTTGTCATATCGCAAAAGGAGGTTTACTGAATGTGATCGGAAAAGAAATTACAAAAATGAAAGAGGCTGTAGAATTTCAGGCTATTGTTAATGATCAGGGTGATTCTATAAAAGGACATATTATTTATATTGATCATTTTGGGAATGTAGTCAGTAATATTTCAAAAAAATTATTTTTTGAAGTTTGTAAAGGACGGGAATATGAGATTGTTTTTAAATCAAGAAGCTTAAAAACCATTTTGCCTAATTACGCTGCTATTGTAACTTCTGATAAATACAATTTAAAGAACTATGAAGGTGAAAAATTAGCTATTTTTAATGAGTCAGGGTTTCTTGAAATTGCCATTTTTAGAAGTAATCCACAAACAGTAGGAAGCGCTTCGAGTCTATTAGGCTTATATTATAGGGACGTAATTACAGTTCATTTTCTCTGAGCAAAAAATGATGTTGATTAAAAAAGTATCTAAAGTCGTCATTAAAGTCACTCAATGTTCAGATTAGATCGAAAATTATAATAAACAAAGGTATATAATAGAAAAACTAATACTTAGAAGGATATTCTCTTCTTGAGTATTAGAATTTCTACAGTAGTATTCTATTTAAAATAAGAAAAAGAGGCTTTATTTTCAATATTTAGAAGGGTTTCATAGATTAACTGAATTACGTGTTCTACATCTTTTTTGTGTACCATTTCTACCGTAGTGTGCATATAACGCAGTGGAAGGGAAATTAAAGCAGAAGCAACACCTCCATTGCTATAAGCAAAAGCATCTGTATCTGTTCCGGTTACTCGTGAAGAAGCTAATCTCTGAAAAGGGATATTTTTTTTCTTTGCAGTATCGATGATAAGTTCTCTCAAATTGTTTTGTACGGCAGGAGCATAGGTAATAACAGGACCTTTACCTATTTGGGTTTCGCCTTCAATTTTCTTTTCAATCATGGGAGTAGTAGAATCATGACAAACATCAGTAATAATGGCAACATTAGGTTGTATTGTTTTTGTAATCATTTCAGCACCTCGTAATCCTACTTCTTCTTGAACAGAATTAGTAATGTATAAACCGAAAGGTAATTTTTTCTTATTTTCATGTAATAAACGAGCTACCTCAGCAATCATAAAGCCTCCGATTCTGTTATCTATAGCACGACAAACAAATTTATTTTTATTTAAAATGGTAAATTCATCAGGATATGTGATCACACAACCTACATGAACGCCTAATTGTTCAACAGCTTCTTTATTCTCACATCCTATATCAATAAATAAATTATCAATTTTTGGCGTTTCTTCTTTATCTCTGTTTCTGGTATGTATTGCCGGCCATCCGAAAATACCTTTTACAATTCCTTTTTTAGTATGGATATTAACACGTTTAGAAGGTGCTATTTGATGATCAGAACCCCCATTTCTGATAACATAAATGAAACCGTCGTTTGTGATGTAATTTACATACCATGAAATTTCATCAGCATGTCCTTCAATCACCACTTTGTATTTTTCTTCCGGATTAATTACACCTACGGCAGTTCCGTAAGTATCTGTAATAAAAGTGTCTACATAAGGTTTTAAATAATTCATCCAAAGTTTTTGACCTTCAGATTCAAAGCCCGTTGGAGAAGGGTTGTTTAAGTATTTTTCTAAAAAGACAATAGAAGAAATCTTTAAAATGGATTTTGTACTCATAAAAATATAATTTTTAGCTAAATTATAAATTTGGATGAATAATTATCTATAAATAATGTATAATTTTGGTATAAATAGTTTTTAAAATGAATACATTAAAGTGTGTTTTTCTGGTATTATTTTTTTCAATAGCATCTAATGCTCAAGCGATCAAAAATGAAAATCAACAGCTATTAACAGCAGTGGATACTACCGTGTTTTTAAATGAAGTAATAATATCTAAAAGAGATTTTACAGCAGAAGAGCAGGAAACAATGAAGTATCTCATTCTTCAGAGAAGAGTTTTAAAAACCTATCCTTATGCTAAAGCAGCTTCTGAACGGTTAAATGTTCTATATAAAAATTTGGAAATGCTAAATACAGAAAGAGAGAAAAGGAAATATATTAAGATAGTAGAACAATATATTGAACGACAGTTTAAACCACAATTGAAAAGATTGTCTCGTAAAGATGGTCAGATTCTTGTAAAGCTAATGTATCGTCAGGTAGGCGTTTCCACATTTGAGCTGGTTAAGCATTTAAAAAGCGGTTGGAAAGCCTTTTGGTCTAATAATACTGCACGATTATTTGATATCAATCTCAGGACAGAATATAATCCCTTTATGGTTAGTGAAGATTATATGATAGAAATGATTTTATTAAAAGCTTTTAAAGAAAGGACGTTGATACCGCAAGAACCGGCACATAAAATAGATTATCTTATTTTATTTGATACATGGGAGAAACGAGCTAAAGGAATTATAACAGAATAGGAAATTTGTGTTTTAGTAGTAAGCATTTTAGTTTTAACAAATAATATTCTTGTCGATTGACAGAATGAGGTTTGAAAACGTAATAACCTGAGTTCGATTAATCAAAAAATATGTAACTGCTTGTTTTTTATTGTATTGTAAATTATTGAAAGACGTTTTGTAGTATTTCCTATTGTAAATTGTTGAATATAAAATTGAATTTTTTACATAGCTCATCAACAAGACAAAAAGTATCGGTGATTTTATCCAAATAAGTCCTAAAAGAGGGAAATTGTTTAAATATTTTATACTTTAAATATACAATTATATCTCTTTTTAATCTATCTTTTTTATAATTATTAATCGAACTCAGGTTAATATATTACTTGGAATTAGTATCTTCAGGTACTAATTCAAAATAAGGAAAGAAAACTGTCTAAAATTATTTTAGACAGTTTTTTCTTCTATTTTTTTAATCTTTATAGTTAGTTCTTGTAATGTTTCGTCTAAATCCATAAAGATTTCGTCGCCTTCGACGATTTTTGAAGTAATTATTTTTTCAGCTAATATATCTTCAATATATTTTTGGATTGCTCTTTTTAAAGGTCTGGCTCCAAATTGTTTATCAAAACCTTTTTCGGCAATAAAATCTTTTGCTTTATCTGATAGTTTTAATTCATATCCTATATCTTTAATACGGGTATATAATTTATTTAATTCTATGTCAATAATTACATTGATATGTTCTTTTTCTAAAGAATTGAATATAATAACATCATCAATTCTGTTTAAGAATTCGGGAGCAAAAGCTTTTTTCAATGCGTTTTCAATAATTCCCTTTGAGTGTCCATCAGCTTGTGACATTTTGGCAGATGTTCCAAATCCTACACCTTGACCAAAGTCTGTTAATTGACGAGCACCAATGTTAGAAGTCATTATAATAATGGTATTTCTAAAGTCTATTTTGCGTCCTAAACTATCTGTTAAAAATCCATCATCCAGTACTTGAAGCATCATATTAAATACATCCGGATGTGCTTTTTCGATTTCATCAAGTAAAATAACAGCATAAGGTTTTCTTCTTACTTTTTCTGTCAGTTGTCCGCCTTCTTCATAACCGACGTATCCCGGAGGTGCTCCGACTAATCTTGAGATTGTAAATTTTTCCATATATTCACTCATGTCAATACGGATTAGTGCATCCTCGGAATCAAATAATTCTTTAGCTAAAACTTTAGCTAATTGTGTCTTGCCAACGCCTGTTTGACCTAAGAAGATAAAAGATCCGATAGGTTTGTTAGGATCTTTTAAACCGGCTCTGTTCCTCTGAATAGATCGAGCTATTTTTAGGACGGCTTCATCCTGTCCGATGACTTTATTTTTTATAAGATCAGATAGTTTTGCTAATTTGTTGCTTTCCGTTTGAGCAATGCGGTTTACGGGAATTCCGGTCATCATCGAAACTACATCCGCAACGTTATCTTCTGTTACCTCAATACGGTTGTTCTTTGAATCTTCCTCCCATTTTTCCTGAGCAATTGCTAAATCTTTTTCAAGACGCTTTTCGTCATCTCTAAGTTTAGCTGCTTCTTCATATTTTTGCTTTTTAACAACCGTATTTTTGTTCTCGCGAACTTCTTCCAAGTTTTTTTCCAGTTCTAATATCTGTTCCGGAACATTGATATTCGTGATATGTACTCTGGAACCGGCTTCGTCTAAGGCATCAATAGCTTTATCCGGAAGAAAACGATCTGACATATATCTGTTTGTCAAATTAACACATGCTTCAATGGCTTCAGGCGTATAAGTTACATTGTGATGATCTTCATATTTGTTTTTTATATTATTTAATATCGTAATAGTTTCTTCTAAGGATGTAGGTTCAATAATTACTTTTTGAAAACGTCTTTCTAAAGCACCGTCTTTTTCTATATGTTGACGGTACTCATCAAGAGTAGTGGCACCAATACATTGAATTTCACCTCGTGCCAAGGCCGGTTTAAACATATTTGAAGCATCTAGTGAGCCCGTTGCCCCACCTGCACCTATAATAGTGTGAATTTCGTCAATAAAAAGAATAATATCGTTATTCTTTTCTAATTCATTCATAACAGCTTTCATCCGTTCTTCAAATTGTCCACGGTATTTTGTTCCGGCAACTAAGCTCGCTAAATCAAGTGTTACCACTCTTTTATTAAACAAAATACGAGAAACTTTTTTCTGAATAATTCTTAAAGCTAAACCTTCGGCAATGGCAGATTTACCTACACCCGGCTCACCTATTAAAAGAGGGTTATTCTTCTTTCTGCGACTTAAAATCTGAGAAACACGTTCTATTTCTTTTTCTCTGCCCACTACAGGATCTAATTTTCCCTCTTCTGCCATTTCAGTTAAATCTCTTCCGAAATTGTCTAATACAGGAGTTTTTGATTTTCTGCTAGCCTTATTAGGAGTAGGGTTAAAATAAATATCTCTTGAACCATCATCTTGCTCTAGTTCATCATTTAATGATTCCGCTTTAGGAAGATCGTAGATATTGCTATAATCTTCTTTGTTTGTCGTCATATTTAGAAATTGTTCTTTAACTAAATCATAGCTTATATTCAATTTGTTTAATAACCTTGTAGTAGGGTCATTATCATTCCTTAGAATACACAACAATAAATGAGCGGTGTTAATAGAGCTACTCTGAAAAACTTTAGCTTCGAGAAAAGTAGTTTTCAATGCTTTTTCAGCTTGAAGTGTTAAATGTAGCTTTTTTTTATCATTACTGTGCTCAATACTAGGAATAGAAGGACTTAATAACTCAATTTTTTGTCTCAAATACTCTAAGTCAACAGATAAATTATTCAATATATCAATTGCTTTTCCATTTCCACTTCTCAGTATACCTATCATTAAATGTTCTGTACCAATAAAATCATGACCTAAACGCAAAGCTTCTTCTTGACTGTAGGTTATAACATCTTTTACTCTTGGTGAAAAATTATCATCCATAATAATTAGGTTTGGGAATATAAATTAATTAATAACTTTGTGAAAGCAAAAACTGTTCCTTGAATTTTGTTATCGTCAACTAAATAACAAAAAAATATTTTAATATCAAAATTTAATACAATTTATTTTTATGTATCGAAATTTTAGGTTGTTAATAAATCTTTATAAAATATTCTGATTTTGTAAGGTAATAAAACTTATAAATCCGTAAATTGGCACGGTTTGAACATTCAATTAAATTTTAATATAAATACTTATGTCTGAAGGAGAGAAGTTAATTCCTGTTAACATTGAGGACGAAATGAAATCATCTTATATCGATTATTCGATGTCAGTTATTGTATCAAGAGCGCTTCCTGATGTTAGAGATGGCTTGAAACCGGTGCATCGAAGAGTACTATACGGTATGTATGAATTAGGCGTTTTTTCTAATAAAGCTCACAAAAAATCGGCCAGAATTGTAGGAGAAGTTTTAGGTAAATATCATCCTCATGGTGATACCTCAGTATATGACGCCATGGTTCGTATGGCACAAGAATGGAGCTTAAGATATCTTTTAGTTGATGGTCAGGGAAATTTTGGTTCTATAGATGGAGATAGTCCCGCAGCGATGCGTTATACAGAAGCAAGAATGCGCAGAATATCAGAAGACATTTTGGCAGACATTGAAAAAGAAACCGTAGATTTTCAACTTAATTTTGACGATACACTCCATGAACCTAAGGTAATGCCTACAAAAGTGCCTAATTTACTTATTAATGGTGCTTCCGGTATTGCAGTAGGGATGGCTACAAATATGCCTCCTCATAATTTAACGGAAGTGATAAATGGTACATTAGCCTATATTGATAATAATGATATTGAGATTGATGAATTAATGAATCATATTAAAGCTCCTGATTTCCCTACAGGAGGTACTATTTATGGTTATGATGGTGTTCGAGAAGCATTTAAAACAGGAAGAGGAAGGGTTGTATTACGCGCTAAAGTCAATTTTGAAGAAATTGAGGGGAGGGAATGTATTGTTGTTAATGAAATTCCTTATCAGGTGAATAAAGCTGAAATGATTAAAAAAACAGCAGATCTGGTTAATGATAAAAAAATAGACGGTATTGTTAATATTAGAGATGAATCGGATAGAAAAGGTATGCGTATCGTTTATATCTTAAAGCGTGAAGCTGTCCCTAATATTGTTCTGAATACACTATATAAATTTACACAGTTACAGTCTTCTTTTAGCGTAAATAATATCGCTTTAGTAAAAGGTAGACCTGAAATGTTGAATCTGAAAGATCTGATTTACCATTTTGTAGAGCATCGTCATGATGTTATAGTACGCAGAACAACGTTCGAATTGCGTAAGGCAGAGGAAAGAGCACATATATTAGAAGGTTTAATTATTGCATCAGATAATATAGATGAAGTAATTGCTTTAATTCGTTCTTCGAAAAATACAGAAGAAGCTCGTGAAAAATTAATAGAAAGATTTAAATTTTCAGATATTCAAGCTCGCGCTATTGTAGAAATGCGTTTAAGACAGTTAACAGGTCTAGAACAGGATAAGTTAAGAGCAGAGTATGAAGAATTAATGAAATTGATTACAACTTTGAAAGCTTTATTAGCAAACAAAGATTTGCGTATGAATCTTATTAAAGAAGAGCTTGTCGAAATCAGAGAAAAATATGGGGATGATCGTCGTTCTGTAATTGAATATGCAGGAGGTGATGTAAGTATCGAAGATTTAATTGCAGATGAAAATGTGGTGATTACAATTTCGCATGCAGGATATGTTAAAAGAACACCGCTTACTGAATATAAGACTCAAAATAGAGGAGGAGTAGGTCAAAAAGGTGTAGCTACAAGAGATCAGGATTTCTTAGAACATTTATTTGTGGCTACAAACCATCAGTATATGATGTTTTTTACTCAAAAAGGAAAATGTTTCTGGATGCGTGTTTATGAAATCCCGGAAGGAAGTAAAACAAGTAAAGGAAGAGCCATTCAGAATTTGATTAATATTGAGAATGATGATAAAGTAAAAGCCTTTATCTGTACGCAGGATCTAAAAAATGAAGAATATATCAATGGCCATTATGTAATTATGACTACTAAAAAAGGTCAGGTTAAGAAAACTTTATTAGAACAATATTCCCGTCCTCGATTAAATGGTATTAATGCTATTACTATTAAGGAAAATGATGAATTATTAGCAGCAAAATTAACAAATGGTAACAGTCAGATTTTAATAGCAGTTAAATCCGGAAAGCTGGTTCGTTTTGAGGAAAGTAAAACAAGACCTATGGGACGTAATGCTTCAGGAGTTAGAGGTATTACTCTGGGGAATGATAAGGACGAGGTTATCGGAATGGTTTCTGTAAATGATATGAACAGTGAAATTCTTGTTGTTTCTGAAAATGGTTACGGTAAACGTTCTAGTCTTGATGATTACAGAATTACAAACAGAGGAGGTAAAGGTGTAAAAACATTAAATATAACACCTAAAACAGGGCAGTTGATTTCTATTAATGGTGTAACTGACACAGATGATTTAATGATCATTAACAAATCAGGTCTAACTATTAGAATGGCTGTTTCTGAATTGCGAGTTATGGGTAGAGCTACTCAGGGTGTTCGTTTAATTAATATTAAAGGAAATGATTCTATAGCAGCAGTCACAAAAGTAATTCGTGAAGATGAAGATGAGTTTGAAGATATTAATGAAAAAAATACAGAAGACGAAATAAATCATATTATTGATACAGAAACACAAGAATAACCAAATAATAAAATAGTTTTAAACATGAAGAGTAAATATTTAATATTAGTATTATTAGCTTTTAGTTCAGTGTGTTCTTTTGCTCAAAAAGAGCAATTGAAGGCAGCAGAAAAAGCACTAAAAGCAGAAAATCCTGCTCAGGCTAAAATAGCTTTACAACAAGTAGAATCGTTAATAATGAATGCTAATCCTGCTCAGAAAGCACAATATTATTTCTTAAATGGAAATACCTGTCTTGATTTAGCTAATAAAGAGGTTGAGGTGGACAACAATCTGAATGAAGCTGCTGAAGCTTATCAAGAATTAATAAGAATAGAGAAAGAATCAGGTAAAAATAAATATTCAAAACGAGCAGAAGCTTCATTAATAGATGTCAGAAATGATATAGTTAATAGTGCAGTGGCAGATAATGAAGCAAAGAACTATAAAGTAGCCTCTGCTAAATTGTATTATGCTTATGGATTGAATAAAAAGGACACCATTTATTTATATTATGCAGCTTCCAGTGCTGTAAATGGTCAAGAGTATGATGCAGCTGTTACATATTATGAAACATTATCAAAATTAGGTTTCACAGGAAAAAGTGAATCATATACTGCAAGAAATAAAGCTACCGGTGAAGTGGAAAATTTTGGAAATAACAAAAATACTCGTGATTTAATGATTAAAGGAGGTACTTATATTGATCCCGGAGTGAATGTTGAAAAATCTAAAAAAGCAGAAATAGTAAGAAATATAGCTTTAATTTATAATATGAAAGGAGATAAAGCAAAAGCTAAATCAGCAATTATTGAAGCAAGGAAAGTAAATCCGGAAGATATTGATTTACTAATGGCGGAAGCTAATTTATATTTAGCGGAAAAACAAACGGATAAATATGAAGTTTTAATAAAAGAGGTTTTACAAAAAAATCCAACTAATAAAACCTTATATTTTAATTTAGGTGTTATTAATGCCCAGGCAGGAAATAAAGATAAAGCAAGTGGATATTATTCAAAATCTATTGAAATTGATCCTGAATATTTAGAATCTTATCTTAATTTAGCTATATTACACCTTGAAGATGAGGAAAAA
The DNA here is from genome assembly GCA_002738285.1 of Holacanthella duospinosa. Taxonomy (NCBI): domain Eukaryota; kingdom Metazoa; phylum Arthropoda; class Collembola; order Poduromorpha; family Neanuridae; genus Holacanthella; species Holacanthella duospinosa. Next base: position 10,154 of record NIPM01001956.1, read on the forward strand.
ATTGTTGCCGAAATGAACGCTTTAGGAAATAGTCCAAAAGATAATCAGCGTTACGAGGTTTTGAAAAAACAAAGAGAAGATATATATAAAACAGCTTTACCTTATTTAGAAAAAGCATATCATTTAGATAGTGGAAATAAAGAGGTTTCTCAAACATTATTAAATGTTTATGGAGCTCTCCAGATGGATGATAAATATGATGCTTTAAAAGCAAAAGAATAAAAGTGTTTTTTGTCAAATAATAAATTCAAAAAAATGATAAAACACTGTTTAACAAAAAAAGCTTGATGATTCACCATATATATAAAAGAGTACGTTAACGTATAACCGCTCGTTACGACTAAAAAAAGAAATATTGAAAAGGTTACATTGCCTAACATCATAATATTAATTGATAAAAAGGAGTAAGATAAAAATTCGCTTTGTCATTTTATTTTTAAGGTGCTTAGATGAACACTTTGGAAGAGGGCAAATGACTGTCTTTGACAGCCATTTGTCTGCTCTTTTTATAGGTAAATATTCCTATAAACCTGAGTTCTATTAATCAAAAAAGATGTAACTGCTTGTTATTTATTGTATTGTAAATTATAGAAAGGCATTTTGTAGTATTTCCTATTGTAAATGGTTGAATATAAAATCGAATTTTTTACAAAACTCATCAACAAGACAAAAAATATACGTAACTTTATACAAATAAGTCATAAAATAGGGAAGTTGTTTAAATATTTTATACTTTAAATATCTAATTATACCTCTTTTAATCTATTTTTTTTATAATTATTAATCGAACTCAGGTTATAAGGATATACAGATTTTCTACATATCTTGCATAGAAAGACCCACTATATCTGTCTTATATTTAGCTAATTCTTTCTGTATACTTTTAATCTTGGTTTCAAGCTTAGCCTAAGTTGCTCTTTTTCGGATTGCATTTTACTTCAGCCACGATGGCTGTTTTATCCGGATCATTCAAGGCGATGATCTCTATCTCATTTTGCCCTTACTGTCCCAATAACTTCTAATCTCTGTTATGCGCTCACCTTCCGAAATCTTTTCACGGAAGTATTTTTCAAGAATCAAACCACTATATTGTTCATAATCTCGGTCTATATATTCCCGAAGTAATTCAAATCGCCCTATTTCAACCAGAGATTGATTAGGATAGATAAAGCGAAACCAAAAACGAAGATAATTATCGCTCAGGCTCCATCTTGTCTTACGACTTCCCGGCTTAGAAAACATAGGCTTATTCCTTACAATAAGAGAATACTCCTTTTCTAGATTAGCTAAATAAGCTCCTGTATTTTTATCGATGATGGAGTCTATCTCCCTTTGAGTATTTTTACCGGATGCTATCAGTTGAAGTATTGAAAAATAAGTACCATACTCTTTTCCATACGCTGATAGTAACAGATCTTTACCTTCACTCAAAAATGGGGAATCAGCACCGGGTTATCATATCAAGCATTTGCTTAGCGGTAATAGCTCCTGCATCCATAAATAAGCTACCCCTCCTGCCGGCAGATACAGGCAAAGTAAGTCTTTCAGATGTATATTTAGGATTGTAGTCTCCTAAAATCTCTTTTATAATACTTACGGCAAAAGGTTGCAGTATTATTTTAGATGTAAGACGCCCGAAAAGTGGTTCTTTACGATTCTCAAAGATTTTCATCATCAATGAATAGATAGAACCACAAGCAATGAAATTGATCTTTGCTTTGCCTTTATATTGATCCCAGAGGTTTTGAATCTCACTGAATATCGATGGATTTACATGATCAAATTCCTGAAATTCATCGATAATCAACGTAAAATGCTCTTGCGTAGCAAAGATCATTAGTTGTTCGAATAAGTCTCTAAATTGAGTGATTGTTCCAGATATTTTTAGCCTCAACATCTTTTCAGCATCTTTCTGAAATTGAGTACATAATAATTGTTCATTTTTGCGAGAAACAAACAAATAAAGATATTTTTGTCCTTTAACCGATTCCAAAAGAAGTGAGGTTTACCAATACGCCGTCTTCCGACCATCACAGTGAAGCACGCATCTTTCTCTGACTGAACATTATTGCGTTTCAGTATCTCCAACTCATTTTTTCTATCGTAAAATCTCATAATTAATTGCCATAATACCCATTACAAAAACACAATAAATTTAGATATAATTTATGAAAAAAACGATCTTTTACCATTCACCCTATCATATACTCATTTTCCCGATCCATTAAATACAAAATGAAGAATATAAGTTATTTAGAATAATAATAAATTTCATTTTTATTATGAAAAATGTTGTGTACTTAGGAAAAGTATCACTAATTTTATTTCATATTAAAAAAGTATTTCGATAAAATACTGCTTGCATTACCATCACCGGTTGCCTAATATAAAATAAACCTATTTAAAAGAACAGAAGATGCAGATATAGAATGACCTCACCGTCATAACTTTTATCCCATCGTCCGATTTATTTAACCTATCAAATACTACAGATAAGAAATATCCGAAAGCAAACACAAAACCCTAACAATAAAAAAAAAAACTATGAATATATTAAACTTACAAAAAAAGAATATGGTAAATGCCATTGCGCGCGTAGGCGGTAAGAGAGTAAAATTCGCCCACCTAAAGATAGAACAAGTATATGGAGATCACCATTATTTCAAGCTTCAACTAGATCATGATGTAGCCGGCAAAACCTTTATGAATAATCCCACAGAGCAGATGGAACTCATAGGAAGGTTCGTTATCATCGACATACAACACGGAGACAATAACGGAACCGCTTACGTGTTTAAAGGAATTATCACCAAGGTGACGATGACCGGCAAAGATGGCAAGAACGGATATCTCGTACTCGAAGGAGCAAGCCCCACGATTATGCTCGAAAGAGGCAAACGTATGGATATAT
>NIPM01001957.1:0-11788 GCA_002738285.1 Holacanthella duospinosa
CTCGTACAAAATTCGCTTTTCCACGAGTCGCTGCAACCATCAGTGCCGTAGTTCCACTCTGTAACAAGAAGAAGAAATTGTATTCGAATCAACTTCTTTTAGAAACAACGAATAATGCAAAGTAGGCTGTTATGAAATATTCTCAAAACAATATAATAACGTACCTCATCTCGATCATCGACGACGACACGGCGACTTTCGAGCAAGTGTTGAAACCCAGCGAAATTCTCCTCTGCAATGAAAGATACGAGAGCCCGATTGGTGAGAGAGACCATCGAATCAGAGCCAGAGGAGACGAGACCTTGCTACGAATACAAAAAGAAAGACCAGACATTAAAACTCCGCTTCTATCAAAACCAAAATGGCCATGTTTCTATTGAACTTTATATAATAGCGGCAGAAATAAATTTTTGAAGCATGAATGAGCTTACTTCATTTCTTTTCATTAATAACTATTAACAAATTGTCCAATCCTATCTTTACGTTATTCAACAATTTATATCTCCCGCCAGTAAAAAGTTCAGGTGGAAAACGTTGCTGATACATAAAGTAAGTGTAGAAGTATGATGAATAGTGAAATTCATTCTTATGAATTTTTGTTATATGTGCAGTAATAACAGCGTGAATAATTTATATTATCAATGTTGCAAAACGATTACAATTTAGTAGAAATTGTGGACGCCTTTTGAAGCATATTTTTGACAGAGTTTAACAATTAAATAACGTTTTCAATATTCCATTGCTAGGTTTCCATCCAATTCAATTTGGTCTTGATTTGAACACACTGAACATATGTTAATACTGATTAATGAAGTTGGAAACAGTTTTTGTANAAGATGATTCATTTCAAGCTTGGCCCTAATCATTTCCTATACAATCCGTTTCTTTATTCAGTAGAATAATCCTAAATAAATTATTAGTCAATTCGGCAGTACTTTGGATGGCTCGTCAGCATCAAATACTTTTTTCGTCTCCGGTTCTTTTATAGCCGGAGTCTCAGGAATCTCATCAGGCAAATCTGTAACTCGACCAATGGCGAGTGTTCCTGCATTATTGTCTAGCAGGTAGAAGATAAAGGGGCGATCGACGTTGATACGAGTTGAAGGGCGTTTTCTACCTCCACCATACTTATCCTTGTTGTATGAATAACGAGACAACTTAGAGATATCTATAGTTAAGCAATTAGAACAGATTACTAGTACTGGCATAATCAAAACCTTTCAACTAACCTCTGCGAGAGTCCAAGATAAATCTGAACTTTTGTGTGATGTTTTGAATAGGTATGTCACCAAGAGCATGTATGTTGATCTCATTGACCCCTAGAACTTCCTTGAGTGGTGATAGGAGGTCATTATTAGCTCGACTGTATGAACAAAAGTGCAGAATAAACAAATATACTGTTTATAAAATCAGAAAATCTTAATACTAACTAATAAAACTCGTTAAAAGCGCTTTAACATATAGGTTATAATTAATTATAGCGCTTAAAACGTTAACTCAAAGCTGTGCAATAAATTTAAATCGTATTATTTATCATATTTAACAATACAACGATTTCAATTTATTAAATTGGTTGACCAATAATGCTGCTACGTTTTAATAAATTTACCTTACCAAAGGTGATGTTAGAAGGTTGACAATAGCAAACGGAGTTCAAAGTATACAAAATGATGTTGTTCGTCCGACAATTGGAGCTCGACTGTATGAACAAAAGTGCAGAATAAACAAATATACTGTTTATAAAATCAGAAAATCTTAACACTAATAAAACTCGTTAAAAAGCGCTTTAACATATAGGTTATAATTAATTATAGCGCTTAAAACGTTCTCTTAAAGCTGTGCAATAAATATAAATCGTTGTATTATTTATCATATTTAACAATACAACGATTTCAATTTATTAAATTGGTTGACCAATTATGCTGCTACGTTTTAATAAATTTACCTTACCAAAGTTCGATTGTACAAAATGATAACTAAAACTCGTTGAAGCTCTTTAAGACAGCACATCTATTCGTTAAAACGTTATACAACATCGTTCAAAATTTATTACACCGTTTTAACACAGAAATATAATAATATCATTACAACGGTTTAAAATTTCAAAAAATTTTAACATTAAAACTTTTTAACGATAAAACTCGTCAAAGCGCTTTTACAAAATAGTATTAATATCACTTCGCTAAGTTGTTAATACGACGTGACTGAATGAACAAAAGTGAAAAATTTTCAATACACTCGGAATACACCCTGTATTGAATTTTAACGCTGCTTTACCAAAGTAAAGTAATATCTTTAAGACTGGCTTTTGAAACTGTTCAAGATCAAACCAATTTTCCAACTGATCCAAATCAGATTCATTTTGAAACTTTTGCAAGTCAGACTGACTGTGCAACTGCTCCACATCTGAGTGCTTTCGAAACTGTTCCATCTAAATTTGTTTTATTAATTTATAATTAAATTAACATTTACAAATATTTCATTTTACCAAATAAAGAAGTTGGTATTGTAAAATATATTTGGTGATGTGCTTAGAAATAACAATTACTGTCAAATGAGCGGAGTTAACAACCTTTTTTCTTGAAACCAAGATTTACTGAAGTCCTTCATAGGTTAGTACTGCATTTCACTTGAGATACTTTATTCGAAAAGACTACAAACTAACTAACATCATCATAGTAAATGCATCATAGTTCTAACTAATCTCTGTAAGGTGGTGCCGGAAGTATTAAATGAGTCCGTGCGAAAACGGAAATTTGTCAAAAATCAAACTTCTTAACATAAATTCATTATAGTACTAAAATTGGTAAGTTTTCAATAATTTAACATCATCATAGTAAATGCATCATAGTTCTAACTAATCTCTGTAAAGTGGTGCCGGAAGTATTAAATGAGTCCGTGCGGAAACGGAAATTTGTCAAAAATCAAACTTCTTAACATAAATTCATTATAGTACTAAAATTGGTAAGTTTTCAATAATTTAACATCATCATAGTAAATGCATCATAGTTCTAACTAATCTCTGTAAAGTGGTGCCGGAAGTATTAAATGAGTCCGTGCGGAAACGGAAATTTGTCAAAAATCAAACTTCTTAACATAAATTCATTATAGTACTAAAATTGGTAAGTTTTCAATAATTTAACATCATCATAGTAAATGCATCATAGTTCTAACTAATCTCTGTAAAGTGGTGCCGGAAGTATTAAATGAGTCCGTGCGGAAACGGAAATTTGTCAAAAATCAAACTTCTTAACATAAATTCATTATAGTACTAAAATTGGTAAGTTTTCAATAATTTAGTCCTAAAATTGGTGATGGTTGTTCAGATTATTGTTCCCCACCAAAATCCATTTCATGTNTCAATAATTTAGTCCTAAAATTGGTGATGGTTGTTCAGATTATTGTTCCCCACCAAAATCCATTTCATGTGTATTTGGAGTGTTCCCTTCATTGTCAACAGCACTTGTAGCACCCCCTTCTTTGCCTTCATTGTCAACAGCACTGGTAGCAGCCCCTTCTTTACCTTCATTGTCAACAGCACTGGTAGCACCCCCTTCTTTGCCTTCATTGTCAACAGCATTGGTAGCACCCCCTTCTTTATCAACTGTACTCTCCTAATCAATCATTAATACATAATACATACTGTACAAATTCTTATTACTTATGATCCTAAGTACGTACCTAAGTACTGTACGTATACGCAAGTACTGTACGTATCTAAGTACTGTACGTATACATAAACACTTAGGTACGTACAGTACTTAGGTACGTACAGTACTTAGGCACGTGTATTACTTACGTATACCTACAGTACTTAGGTACGTACAATACTTAGGTACGTTCTTACCCTTTCGTCCATAGATGCGTTTAAAGTTATCAAATCCTGAAAGTTAGTTTCAGCATACAATTTTAGCAGAGAATTGACAAACATTTCACTTTTGCGGAATTCTAATTTGAATGTTAGTGATTTGGAGCATTGGGCGTGGTAGTAGTTCAACACAATTAACCCCAAATTTGATGCTTCCATTTGAACATTTACTTCACACAACGTTTTGGCCTTCTCTTTCTTATATTCTATTAGCTTTATCTCAGCACTATCTCGGTTGTCTCGAGCAATAGTGATATCACTCTCGGCCTCTTCGATTTCCTTTTCTTGAGCATAGCAATTTTGTGTCGCTAGTTCCAACATAGAGACAGCTTGTTTACGTCTTCGGTTATATGAATTAATCCTTGTCGCTTTCTTTGTGTTAACTCCTACAGCCCATCCGATTGCGAATAAGGTACTTTTTGAATCCATTATCGGCGGGAATTATCCCTCGTAGAGTTTCANCGTGTTCGTTTATGCGACTAACTTACAGCTGTGTATGTAAATCGTGCAGAATTCGTTGGGCGAACTTCTGACAGATGCACCACATATTCATGAGATGAACTTGAAAAGTTGTATTCAATGTTCATAAATATTCAAATTTCATAAAAAATATCATTTTGTTCGAGCAACATTTCTAACAGTCTAAAAAGTTGGACAAAATACCTGACGCAGATTTTCTTCAGCAAAGAGCACTTGGCAAAAGTTACTTCTCACGTGATCATCTATTTGTGCAGTATTGTACATACAGCCCATCCGATTGCGAATAAGGTACTTTTTGAATCCATTATCGGCGGGAATTATCCCTCGTAGAGTTTCANTACAGCCCATCCGATTGCGAATAAGGTACTTTTTGAATCCATTATCGGCGGGAATTATCCCTCGTAGAGTTTCACCGCCCACTCCACACTTTTGGTTATCTTAAGCCACATAGCTGGTCTTCCCGCGCTAATCATCCCTCGCAATTCGCAAATAAATACAACAGTCTTTCTAACTTACAAAAATTCTTTATTCCACACTGAGAAGTTGAGAAGGTAAGAGATTCAATTTTTGTTAACTTGTATTCTTTTTTTTCAAAGTGTTAATTATTAATAAAGTTTACTTACCGTCCCATTACACCAATACAACCCTAGGACATTTAATTATTTGATTGTTTGAGTGAAATCTCGTGTGAAAACATCTAATACTTTTACAAGATTGTCTGGAACAAATAACGTAAGAGTATCATATGATATTAAGTTTAGCGTTTGAGTATTTATTTTGTCTTTCTGCCGCACTACATCAATTCGCTAAATTCGCAATTTCGCTAATTCTCAACAATTCGAATACCTCCTAATGGCTTTAAAATTTAAGATTTGTCTTCGGAATGACTAACATGAGCAGTACAACTTTCGGACGCGGTTTTATGTGCATGTATATTTGCGCAATGAGCATATGTGTGCACGGTCGTCGATTACATGCGCAGTGGTTATTTATATGTGCGCAGTGGTCCTTCACATGCGCAGAGGATATTTCTATGTGCGCAGTGAGCATTTATGTGTGTAGTGGGTAGCAATATTTGCGCAGTGGGTATTCATGTGGATATTTATATGTGCGCAGTGAGCAATTATATGTGCGCAGTGAGCATTTATATGCGCGCAGAGGTCGTTTCCATGCGCAGTATTCGGCTCTGATCTATTATTATTTTGAGGTGCTGACCATGCAGACGAAAATAAGAATATACCCTTGCTGAATTATTTCCCCAATAATTGTACCATTGGAGATCCACTCAAACAAACAAATAAATAAATCGATCTCCATCAATTGTACGTTACATTTGTTAATCTACTGCCCTCCTTACTTTTTAACAGAAAAATGCCTCCAAGGCTAACTTTAGAGCAGCGCAATTATATTGTTCAACGGTTCTACGCGAATGAAAACTTAGGGTGTCACAGATTGAGTACAGTTATGAAAGAGTATCATGCGAGGTTCCACCAAACTATTCTGCGTGAAACTGTCCAAAGAATTGTTGTTAAGTTTGACGCCCACAACACTCTTAAGGACATCCCCCATGGAAAACCCAGGACAATTTCCAGCCCAGAAAATCGTACAGCATTGATGGACTTGGTCCAAGCTAATCCACATAGAAGCATAAAGTTCTTCGCTGCTCACAGACCAGGTTCTGCATCCACCATTCACAAAATGATGCAGGACAGCAAAATGAAGAAGTACTCCATTCGAGCAAATCAGATACTCTCCGAAGCTGATTACTTTGCACGGGCAGAGTTTTCACTCGCCATGTTGGAGATGATTCATGCGGATGGAGATTTCTTGAAGAAACTGGTCATCAGTGACGAAGCCATCATTTACAAGGTATAGTTTGGTTTAATTCTAACAGGTTCATTGTGATTATAAATACTTGCAATAATCTTGAACTCTTGGGTGGTATTACCAATAGAAAGTCAAAATCCGGTGACTCGAGTTCCTGTGAACTTGGTTCACTTTAACCCAGAGAAGTTGAACCACCTCGTGAAATGGTTCAAATTCTCTGGGTTAAAGTGAACCAAGTTCACAGGAACTCGAGTCACTGGATTTTGACTTTCTATTGGTAATACCACCCTTAATTGAACTTTTCCACGCAAAGAACCTAGTCGGTAAAGTTAAGATTTGGTCAACTTCAAGACCTGATAAAGTTGACTCGTGTAAGACTACCTCAAAAGAGAAGTTGCACATGTGGGCTGGCATTTTCCGTGATAGAATTTACTTGCACTTCTTCCCAGAAAAGGGCACTGTAAACTCAGCAACTTACTTGCACTTTCTTGAGGAAATTTTTGTACCGTGGTTGGGAGGTTACTCTCAGGAAGAAGGTCTGGAGCTTGAGGAAGTTTTTTACCAGCAAGACGGTGCTTCGATCCACTATCAGCATCAGGTCCGAGACTTTCTGCACCAGACTTTTCCTGGGAAGTGGATTGGAAGAGGGGGACCCATTCCATGGCCCGCAAGAAGCCCAGATTTGAGTTCCTGTGATTTCTTTCTCTGGGGATACCTGAAAACTCAAATCCGGTCATTGCCACAGAGGCCTGACACTCTGGGTGATCTGAGGACTCTTTTAACTGAATTGTGCGCTAACATCACCCCTCAAACACTAGAGGCTGTCCGCGGAAACTTTGTCAAGAGAATCGAAATGTGTAACATGGTTGGTGGGAGACATTTCGAACATCTGCTTCGAACTCGTCGTCCGGTTTCCGTGGATAATATTGGCATACAAATTGCAGTGAAGGTCGTTTCTCGTAAAATGCCTAATATAATTTTACATGATGATTACCTCCGCTATATTTTAGATGGTGGAAGACAACAACGACCAAGTGGAAGTACCAGAAGTTGGGATGGAAGTAGAATTGCCATATCATGAGTAGTAAGATATACGGACACGCTAAAGCGCAATTTTTACGAGGCTAGGGTCCGAAGAATAAGGCGAGAATGTAAAAATAAAATAATAATTGCTGGTTGAATAATACAAACGTGTATAAATATACACACGTGCATACACATACAGGTATCAATCAGAATCGAAATCGAAGTTCAAATCGAATTCGAAATCATAACCTAAACTCAAATTNCATACCTGTATGATACACATACAGGTATCAATCAGAATCGAAATCGAAGTTCAAATCGAATTCGAAATCATAACCTAAACTCAAATTGAAATTAAAATCGATATCGAAATCCAAATAAAATCGATTTTGAAATCCAAACCAAAATTAAAATCGAAAAAAAAATCGAAATCAAAATTCAAATTAAAATCGAAATTCAAAACAAAATTAAATTCGAAGTCCAAATCCAAATTAAAATTAAATCGAAATTGAAATAAAATCGAAATCAAAAAGCGAATCCGAAATTCAATTTCAAATCAAAATCGAAATTCAAATCGAAATTCAAATCAAATTATAAATCAAAATTCAAATTTAATTAAAATCGAAATAAAAATAAAAATCAAAAATTCAAATCGAAATTCAAATCGAAATCAAAATTAAAATTGAAAGCGAATCGAAATCGAATTTGAAATCGAATTCAAAATCGATTATTCAGTAGCGGTCGGATAACTCAAAGTCTTTGGTCTCCGGCGGATAGTCCATCCGGTACAGGTTTAGGCGCCGGATATCCGCAACACACTTCAATTAATTTCAATTAAGTTTATTTTGTTTTGGCATAATCGGTTCTCGCCCCCCTCTTCTTGTTTGCCTAGCCTCATTCCTAAATGCGGGCAAGGAGATGGGTTTACACGATTAGTTTGATTTGATACTTTCAAAATTTATGTTTAATTTAATTAATTGCATTCTTATTTTTTGTCGATTTCTATTATTGTTTTAATTTTTTTCATGCTCTACCTGCTTTATTCCAGGTCCCCGAAGGAAGAAATCAGAATTCCCGCTCCCTGGAAACAGGGGGAAATGGGGGCTACGGCCACAGTTAACTCCTTGTGTGTGTACGATTAATTTTATATCTACATCTCATGAGTTAATTGGGTCAGCCTCCATCTTTTCGACCAAAGCCACACTACTCATCATTTAAGCCATCAATTAGTATTGAAATTATCATTTATTGTTATTCTTTCTAATTTTATATAATTTGTAGATTTTTATTTTTGATGTGCCCATCTATGCAGTGGTTTGGATTTCAAGTGTGGGATGTGGTGTACAAATTTTGACAAATTTGATAATAAGAGAAAACTGACTCAAAAAATACCTTATTCGCAATCGGATGGGCTGTATGAGAGACAATTCATCCCCACCAAACAATGTAACTGTTGTGCACCTGTTCTGAGACTCATCTTCACTTGTATTTTTCATTGTTTCATGGATGCTGCTACCTGATACAACAACGTCTTTGTCTCTTATAACTCCCATAATATTTTCAATTTTTTTCCTTTTAGTTGTACTACTACTTTTTCGAATGTTTCCAGTTGTTGACTCAGAATCTGATGATGAACTTATGAAACTTACAACTATGTAGGGTGTTATGCAAGTATCATCGATCGAAGCACTTTTCGACCATTTTCGAACTATATCAATTGTTTCTTTTGGTACATAAAATTTTCCGTGCGCATTGAGTTCCTCCATTCCAATTTCTTCTTTCGAAATTGGATACATGCATTTGTTGGCATCACCACGAAACTCTATCGTTTGGAACAAATATTTCTTTCACTTTTTGAACTCCATCCATTCCAGGTTTAAGTTATGTTTCGAGGGCACCCACCTCGGCTGCTGATCATATTTGGGCAAATTATGGATAAGTGATTGGGTGAATGAAAAAATGGTTTTGTGTTCTTAACTAAATAGTCGTTTGAGTTAATCTGGGTTACAAGTTAAGAGGTAATTAATTTTAAAATTAATTATCGATAAAACTAACAGCTTTCAGACGAAAGTAACTAATTTATTAAATGTATAGAAATTAACATAGGGTTGGATTAACTTACTACAGGTAACCCACACAAAAAAATTAGTCAAGCAAGGCAGTAATTAGGTATATTGTCAGTTTGAGTTGGACTAAATGAAATTAAACAATACCCACTGTCTACTCTCCAGGGTTTGTGATTTTTTGATAATTATTCAATTTTTTTGATAATTATCAAAAAAAAATTTTTTTTATTGCCAGTGGTAAAACAGTGATTCAATCAATCTTTCAATCTAGTTCTTGTATTCGGTAATAATTCTAAAAAAGAATGGCTAACAAACAATTTCCTAACTGTTCTTTTCCACAAATTTTCAAGTCAAAATGGTCTATGCATTAATTTTACGTGCGGGTAAAAACATGAGATAAAAATTCTTGTTGTCATTTTTGTTTTGTCATTCGAGTAACAAAAATGTTGAAATCCAGATAACCATATTTTACTCCTTATGTAAAATCACTCGAATAATTTGTGAATTAATCGAATTATTCCGAATTTTTTGAAAAATGGGGAATTTTTTGGAAAATTGGGGAATTTTTTGTAGCCATTGAAGATATATTTTGAAAAAAAAAGAGCAACAGATTACTGAAAGTGATAAAAGTCGTCAAGAAGCTGATGGTAGTTTTCTTTACAACTTTAGTAAACCAACAACGGTACGACGAAATATTCAGCGGTTATTTTATTTGAAGAAATCAAAAAAATTATGATTTTTTCCGCCTTGATAATTATATCAGTCGATAATTATCACGTATACTGCTGTTCTCAGTAATGGTCTCCAAAACTCTAGTGCTGACTCTCATGACTCCAAGGATTCTTGGGAGTCAGGAGTAATTTAATGACTCATATATTTCAACATTTAATAAATTACTTACCTTTGTCCAAAGGTTGCTTATTTTTATCGATAGTTAGTTTTAAAGTTAATTACATCTTGATTTGTAACCCAGAGTAAGTCGACTGAATATTTAGTTAGTGCTCTCCGTGACTCTGACTCTCAGGATTTTTGAGATTCGGGAGTCATTTAATGATAATGACTCCGTGTTTGGGAGTCAGATTTATGACTCTTTTCAAACATGTGCAAATGAGCATGAGCAAGACTTATTTCCCTTATTATTACTCGACTATTAAATGAAAAGATAAACTTTCTTTTGGATTATCCTACCCGATTTTCCATATTTTGTATTACGTGGCTCGGCAGTAAGAGTAATNTAACAAATAAATTAAAATCACTTTACGAATTTTTTAAAAACAGTAAAGTTGAAGGTTACCTAGCAAAAAACTTTAGTATTTATGGTTAATCGTGTTCAGTGCGCGTTATTTTCTCGGTTTTATGGTTAAAACATTATTTCCAAGGGAAGATTGATTAAAAACGTGTAAACAGTACAGTTATTGACTGAATTCAGCATGACGAATTAGTGGAGGGGACAGTATTTATTGATGACCACTGGGAGAGGTCGTAAATACACTATAGAGATGATAGCCCATGGGCAGTTTAACCAATACATATGTTTGCATATAATTACAAAATATATCTAGCCTTTTATATTTAGTTTATATAACCTTGTGTATTTTTTGTTACATATAATTAGAAAAGGAAATGATATCTTTTCAAGCGAATATTTTTTAGTCACTTTATATTCGAAAACGAAAATGTGTTACCGTTTTAGTATTTAAACGGCTTATTAAAAGAGAGCGCATAAACAAGTATTACTGAAGTGAGCGCATTATTAATGCGCTGGATAATGATAAACAAATTCATCGTATGTTTGTTGGGTATTATACTGAAATAAAGTACAGTGGGAATAGCCGGGGAGTGGACAATGACACCCAAGTTCACACACTCCACCCAAGGACCATAGACGGGCACAACTATTTTGTGCGTAAGGTTAGGAACTGAATGATTTAATTTGAAAAATAATGGATAGAATATTAAAATCATGAAGGACACCCAAATATGCGATCGCAATATGGCTGATTATTAACTCAAGTATTAATCAGGATGCGCATATTTGGATCTGACTAATTACGACTTTGTAAAAGTAATTTTTGGACTATTTGTTACAAGCCTGAAATTATGCAGGTTGACTTCTCTATTTAAATGAACTGAGCATTCGTCACCGAAAATAATGCAGCGCGTCCATTCCGGGTTTTTAAGGCACATGTCACGTGCCCATTCGCAAAAATCTGATCGCCGATCCGCATCGTCGTCATTCAACATGTGCAGTATTTGCATTTTGTAGAGGTGAAAATTGTTCTGCTTTAGAATTTTCACTACTGACATTTGGCTAATTCCGGAATCCAGACCGAGCTTCCTAGTTTTTTTGGTTTCAAGTCCAACAGTGTGAACGACGATTCAAACTTGTCAATAATATTTTTTATGGTACTATTACTTCCAATTTGATGGTTAATTGTTGATGGATGGGCATTATACCTTTCCATCATTTGTTGGTAAGTATCCTCAGGGTAGCGGTAACTAATTTTTATAACTATTAGTC
>NIPM01001958.1:0-13045 GCA_002738285.1 Holacanthella duospinosa
TAGATGAAAATTACCTTTTTTTTAACTAAAGATCTATAAAATTTGCTTTAATTCTTTTTGCAACGGTCTTAAACTCTGTTTTGATTTGTTTGTAAGTACTACCATTACAAGCATTATTATTATCGCTTTTCTGATTTTTAGAATAACCTAAATGAGACTCTAATTCCCCTTGAAGCATTGTTTCTAATGCGCTACTGTGTAACTCTTTTAATAAACAACTTAAGCTTCCCGGCTTTTAATTCCATCTAGTATATCACTGGATAAAAACTGTTTTTTTAAATTTCTCCTCATAAGAAATTTATGTTTACACCGTTTTTTTGATACTGCTTAGAATGATCCTAAATGATTCATGCTAAGCTATCCATAATATTTATATCATAAATAAAATCATCCGGAGATCTTCGTTCCAGACGTGTTTTCAAACTCTTTAATATTCCTTTTTTATATAATAAATCCGGATATCCCACAGAAGGGATTAGCGTTATTTTAATAACCCTTACAATTCCTTCTTTAGGTTTGGGGCTTATTTTTCCGTCTAATTTAATCTCTACTCTATCTATGGCACGCCCTAACTCACTTTCGCAGAAAGTTCGGATATTATGTTCCGTTACAATTCGGTCTTTAGATGTAAAAATATATCGATCAATAGACATGATGTCCTGTATATCTGTAAACTCTTTAGCACCATATACCTCACAGAGAGATAAGGCTATCAGACCTTCAAGTTTTGTGGTTCTGTCAGCATCAAATGGCTTTCCTTTTGAGATACCTTCTATATAATTCCCAAAAGTAACCCAGTAACTAATATTTACAGCAGCTGTATTTTCGTAAGGGTTGATCTGTAATTTTGTGACATCATCGCCTATAGTTTTGTTATTAATGTCTGTTTTTTTCAAATCCCCATTTTCAGCCTTTGTCAGTGTAGCTAATACTTCTGTTATCTGCTCTTTATCTATTCCGGAAAAAACAGCACGTTCATCTTCTATAAGATCCAGTAATTGTTCTATATAGTCAATAAGGTCATGTTCTTCAATGAACACCTTATTGCTTATCTCCAGATGATATGTTCCCATCTCATTATTTCCGGTTTCTCTTTCTGATAGAAATCTTCGTCCTTTGTTATCGATGATCGATTCGAATGCGAGTAGCTTCTCACCCGGGTCAGAGAATAGTGTAAACATTCCGGAGAGATTATCTCTGATTATTGTTTTTTCGATCAGCTTTTTATTTGATACAGGAAAAGCGTTGACTGTCATAAGCATATCTGAAAGATGTTCAGTAGTAAAATAAGCAGGGAATAAAAATTTAATCCAATATTTGGGTGTTAGCCCTTCGGTTTTGTCTGACGGAATCACTAAAGATAGTTCTTTTGGAACTATTTCAGCCTTGAGTTTTTTTGTATTCACAATTTCGTCGATTGTCAGATAATGATCGTTATATAAATCTAAAATATCACTATCAGATTCTATAATAAACTGTTTTGAATGTACCGGAAATCCGTGTTTTAGAGCAATTTCTTTTCCTCCGATATAGCATTTTGTATAAGGTAGTACATCATATAATTCGTGTATTTCTGACTGATTGAGAAAGTCCAGGTAGAAATACAAGTTCTGCAAATTTTCGATTTCCGGATCTATATCTAACCCTAACCATACGGAATTGTCCATAGACTGTGTACTTGTGGTCAGGATTAACTCTTTTTGCGAATCTGTATTTATTGAGAACAACCCGTTGCGATAAAAAAGACAATCTATTTTTAGGTTAAATAGGTGCATGTCGGTAAGAGGATGAAATATAATTCCATCGTTATTATTAATGAAGCTATCCGGAATCCATTGCAAAGTGAATGTATTGCCGTGAGTAAGCAAAGTTATGGGATCGTTAGGCTTCATTTGTAAGATTGTATGAGCCGGTCGCACAGCTGTATACTTTTCCGGAGTGAGTCTTCCGGCAATTTTCTCTAATAAGGTTGTATCCAGATCGTTCAATTTATTTTGAGCCAGATACAATTCGTTAGTGAGAACATCGATCATCATCTGTATCAATGAATCCAGACGTTCAACTCTTTTTGTGCCCCAAATTTCATTGGTGTAGCCTAATATGGTATTGCGTATCGCCTCTTTACTTTTCATAATATTCACTTGTATTTTATTAGATTAAGCACTTTGATAGCACATGTAAATGCTCTGATCTAAACCGGGCATTTTTTCTTCTCTGAAACGATCCACTCGATAAAATATCTTATAGGATAAATAATTACCTACTGAATCATATTTTACTTTATCAAAAAAGGGTTGCCCGGTACCATTACAACAATCTTTTTTCTGTTACACCCACTAAATAGACTTGACAATATATATACTTCATATATACTTCACTTTCAGTATTCCATACTTTTAATAAATATAATTTATTATACAACTCTAGGGTATTGAAAACTAGACTACTTTATTTTACTATACTTTCATCATCAATTGATTCCGCAATAAACATAGGTAACTTATTTTTGTCAAACTTACGCAAATCAATTTCAGTCATCATATTTTTATTAATTAATTTCTCCATAAGTGTCTTCAAATATTAATCTTTCATCCTTAATTTCTACTTCAGAAATCTTATAATTAATTTTATGATCACTGTTTGTATAAAACTCAAATTTAAATTTACCACCACTTATAGAGGTCGCTCTAAACATCATTTCATTCGATAAATAACCTCCCCCTCTTTCTGTTAAGGAGTTTAATTTTGATGTATCATATTCTAACACTTAACTTATTGATTATTATAGATGAGCTATTGCCAAAAATTATAGATTTAGGAAGAGTTGTAAGATTATGTTTATTAGATGTATTAGAAATGAATCTGTTTGAGTTATAATTATATTGACTATAATCCTGCCCCCCTATACACTTATCATGAAAGCCTCCTCTATCTTCGATAGCATCTCCTTCAATATCAAACCAATTATTACCACCATTTAAACTAGTAGTCATAACCATATCCACATCAAAAATCTGTCTTTTGACTATTTCGTCTACACACCCATTGTCAAAATCCTCATAACGTACTGGAAATATGCAAGTTTGAATACAAACATCTTGACTCAAAAATTCTTTATTATTATGTAACGAAAGTACAACAATTCCTGACGGATTAAATGTACTGATTGAGTCTGAACCCATTCTTGTATTGAATGTAAAATCCGGATTTAGCTGAAAAGGATCAAATCCGGTAATTAGTGCCTTTTTCTTTCCTTTTGCGCCACTAAAATCTATTCCTGTATAATTACTACTCAGTTCTTCAAAGAGTTTAATAAATCTACGAAAAACAGCATTTGCTTTTGGTAAACTCTTTTCGATATTTATATCTTCTTTAAATATAGGATGCCTTTTCAAATATATCTGCATTTTGTTTCGTGCCCAATACAAAGGGCAGTCATCAAAATTGCCCGATTGCACAGAGTTTACAGCAGTATCCCATAATGCTTTTGCATAGATTTTCACTTGCTCATCTATTTTCGTTTCATCCGAAATATTCTGAATATCAGTAATTGTTGCAATGAAACTGTCAACAATCGCTTTTATTGCAAAATAGGATCCTATAAACTGATTTTCATAGTTATCTGTAAAGTGTTTTTTGCCTGAATTGTCGATTTTAAACAAACCGACTAACGCTTCATAATTCCGAAAATAGGTATAAGGCTTTAGTATATGATTAGGCTTGCTTTTCAGGCTTGTTTTCACTAACACAGTCACATAGAATTCCTGAGGTGTGGCAATCTTTGTATCATGGTTGTTATAATCGTATTCCTCTATCTCATCCCGATAGAGTGTGATCGGCAGATAAAAAACATCAGATAAAACCTCATTATTTTTTACCAGAAACATCGGAATAGGTAGTTTATAATCACGACAGTCTTTATTATTAGTACTTATCGAAATGAAAAACTTACGATTGTCAGAATAGTTTTGAAGCTTTACTTTCATTTTGACTTTCCCACCATACATAATGTTGCTGAATTCAACCCCATTTATTATTTTAGTACTGATTGGGTTTCTCTGCTCGTCTAACCACTCAACGCTGAGTATATTTTGATCGGAATTGTCCGGAAGACTCTTAATTTCGACAGGGTCGTATGCTCCAAATTGAATTGATGGCATAATATTATTCTTTATGTTTTAAAATTTTTGGCAATAATTTCCGATTTATACCAATAATAGGTTTCTCCGTTCGACTGGAACTGTTCGGATTTGTCTAATTCCTTTTTCATTTTCTTGTAATAGTTTACAAGCTCATCGAGCTTTTTATTCGTCACCTTCTTTTTACTCTTCAGGTCTTTTATCTTTATCGAATGGAGAAGTTCACTTGACGTGGGACTACCGGTTATGCGGTACTGAGCCTCCGCCAGTGTTAAGGATTTCAACTTACGACCTTTTTCTTTACATAGTTTGCAATATTTGATAGGCTTGAGTAATATCTTGGTAAGATGCTTACGTACCTTGTTAGTATTTGCATAAGTACCTGACGATGTTGTATGAGACTTCCTATATGAGGTCTTCTGTGGGTTGATTTTATTTGAATTTGCAATACTCGACTGCGATTGCTCTTTCTCCAGTTCGATAAACAGATCATCTTCGGGACAATTACAAGGTTTTCGTTTTTGTTCTTTCTTCTTTTTTTGATCGCTGATAAAGTCCACCTCTTTTTCGGATAACGAAACGACAAATTCTTTAAGTTCTTTCATCTCCGCTTCAGAAAGCATCAACCGATAATCAACATTTCGATTTATTGAATCATTAAATACGACAATCTTTGAAGGCATATACCAGCCCGGAGTTTCGTTAATAAAGCTGGTGATAAATTTCTTTTGTGGTATTCTTGTAGTATCGATATTGTAGTTTTTAACGAAAAGGCTGTCAAACTTAGTTCTGTTGTTTCCTACTGAACGAAATGTTTTAGCTATATATCCGGTAATATTGCGGTTGTCTTCTTTTATCTGGCTGATAATGGTATCTATATTATTGGTCAATATTTCCATCTGTAAGCTTTGTGATTTCTGGGGGAAGAATAAACCTCCCTGCGTAATGCTATTGTCAGGAAAATCCAAGCGATAGCTGTTTTGACTTTCTATTTTCTTGAAATAGTTATTGCGTTTTATCTGCTCAGGAGATACTAAGATATCCCGTTTAGTCTGTATCATTTTATTTGCGTAGGAATTAATCATATCCTCTATATCCAGTACGAAGTTGTTATAATCATCTCCGCTATCAGCATATATCTGAAACCCGATGATCCGGCAGTTGTTTCGAGATATTTTATTTACAAGTGTAGAATCAATTCTTTTATTACTGGCTCCGGCTCGTCTGTCACCCACTAATACGATAAGATTAGTAGCATCCTGATGTTTGTCAAAGCAGTCTACAGACTTACGTAAGGCAGTCCAGTAACCCTGAATCTGTTTAATGGGGCGGAGCTTGTCTTTTTGATTAGCTTTGTCTGACAGGAGATTTACAATCTGACTGTAATCCGAAGTAAAATCGGAAATTATAGGGTATAGCTGTTTGTTTGTTTCGTCGAAGTTCATCACACAGTTAAACTGATACGTATAATTGTCATCAGTTTGTTCAAACAAGGGTTGTAGATTCTGTAAGGCATTTACAATCTGCGGAAACTGTGAAATGGTCTGTTCCACACCTTCGAATACAAAAGATATATTGATTTTCTTTAGCCCTTTAGATATTGTTCTGAACTGTTTGTGTGATATTGATTTACCATTGACATTGAATATATAATTATTGCTATAATCAAATACGGGCAAGGCTATTCTTGTTTTAAACGCAATTAGAGAGTCTTTAAACGAATAGGACGATACAGGGTTGTATTTTATAGTCTTATATTGGTCGGAAAGCATTGTACTTACTTCCGTAATGTCTTCGTTTATTTCAACCGGTTCATTATTTTTAATAAAGAATTTTTTGGTATCTGTGGGAACAGTACCTAAATTCACATGCAGACCTGTACCTATATCCTTTGTTAAGGATTTATCAATCCAGCCTAATACATCTTCTTTTATGCTTTCAGGTTTGAGGTAAGGTTTCTTTGAGATTAGCACCATAGAGCTGTCCTCTGATACTTTGAGTTGATATATTACGCTATATGGAGATAATGTTCCGGCAAGAGATTTCAGTTCATCATGGTCTTTATAAGTTTTGAGAGAGTCGTTTGCAAAGAATTTCTGTGGTTCATTAATCGATATGGTGTCGGCAAATACAGCCAGCATCTTGTTTTTATTGCCAGTGGCAATATCTGTTACTGATTGTTGATTCAGTAGCAACTTCGATTTATGTATCCACCCGTAATATTCAGCTTTCTCGTAGTCAAGCTTTCCGTTTTTAAGTATGTCGGGTGTATATTTTATCAATTTAAGATATTCGTATTTTCCCTTTTTCCCTATAACCAGAAAAGGATCCAGATAATCTATATCTTTTGCTTTTACTTTACCGCCTGCATTGTTATAGGTTTTGTTTTTCTCTCTATCTGAATAAACGATCCAAGGCTCTTTGTTCAAGTCGGTCTTGGGTGCTTTTATATCCCCTCCACAATAGTTTAATGAATATTCTCTGGGTACCTTTTTCGTGCGGGTAAAACGATGAACAGGTCCGCATGAGCTTAATAGCAATATGGTTAATAAGGCAGACGTAAAGAATTTGTTTGTTTTGTAAGATTTCATTATTTATTCTATATCAGATTGAATGACTATAAGTTTGTTGATACAGCTTTCTGTTTCTTCAACGTCAATCAAAACAGTTTCTATTCTGGTTTTTTTCTTACCTATTATTTTTAAACCCTGACAATAGGAGTAGAAGTCATTTTTCTTATTGTTATTCACGATTACTAATGTGTTGGGATTATTACACAGATAAGTACTTATAATGTAATTGTAATTCTTATTAAAAGGCTTTTGGTCTATAATGGCTTGCAATTTTTCTTTGATATCTTTGCCTATGATCGATGCAACATCTGTAGTGTCTGTATCGGAGTATTGGGGTAGAATATTTATCGTATGCAGGATAGGATATTTAGTTTCTTCTGTTCTCAGAGAAACGGTGTAACGTCCCGGTAATTCGTATTGATAGATTGTCGTCTTCTCGATGGCATCGACTTGGTTTGACGCACCAAACTCCCAACGCCAGTCTTTAGAAGATCCTTCTCCTCTGAAGGTTATGTATTCTCCTTGTAAGGCTTCTTTAGGAGCAATGATTTTGACGAGTTCCAGAGATTCATCTACTTGTGGTTTGCGGATATTGACAATAAACTTCTTTTCCAGATCGCCGTTTATGGTAAGACGTATCAGATATTTACCCGTTTCCGGGAATATGTATTGCCCTTTTTGCTCTGATGAAATATCCCCATTGCCAAATTCCCAATTCCAACGGTTGGCTCCTTTAGTACTGTCTGCAAATCGTATTGGCTTTCCCTGTTCTATATCTAAAGGGTTGACAAGAGCATGTACTTCTTGATTGTACATATACGAGCGCACAAAAAAAGTAGTACCCAAAATAATACATATAGTTACAATGATAATATAAATCTGATGGTTGAGTAATTTGCCCATAGTCTATTTCTTTGTGGTGTTGATTTCGTTTTGTTTCTTCTCCAGCCCTATCTGACAGTCTTCGAGATTCTTTTTGAACCGGATTATATTTTGCTGTTTGCTCCAGAGTTCCTTTCTGTCGGCAAACCACATATTATAAAAATTAGCTGTCTGATGAAATATCTTATAACGTCCATCATAACTATTGTCATCGTAACGTTTTTTAATATCATTCAGATAGAATTTGATATCATTCTCTTCGTAGGTAGCATTAATGCCCGGGTCGAAGCTTTTGATTTTGTTGTAGATGGAGTCAACAATGACCATTTGTTTGTTTTGGGAGCCCTGAAAGACTTTGATTCGATCCATCTTGGTGATAACAAATTCTTTACGGGTTTCTGTCTTTCCATCAGTATAGTAAAACAGACACCAACAGCAGGCAAAGGTGGTTATCAGAAAGAGCAGAGAGACGTATACAAAGGCAATGTTTCTTTCGCGTCTATTTTTAGTTGTTTTAGATATTTGTCCCATTTTTTATTTTTTTAGAGTCATACCTCCGATGGTTAATTGGCGAGATGCCTGTTTGTTGTCTTCTGTGCTTTTCAATAAGTCTGTTTTTATAAGATCTTCTTCGATGCGAGTTTGTCGAATAGAGTCCTTGACACTCAAAAAGCCATTGACCTCGCTCATCGACTTTTGATAGAGGCGTATATCCCGTCTGTTCATATCGCTCATTATGGAGAGGATCTCTTGTTTGCGACGACTTACGGAATGGAGCAGATAGGCATCATTCAGGTTAGTATTGAACATCGTAATATAATAATACAAGGAGTCTATACGATTAGCCAGGTCTATCTGTTTGACATAAATCTTATCGTATTCTTTAGTCTTGTCAACTATTCTATTCACTTCTATGTTAGAGGTTCGGGTATAGCAGAAATAAATGAGTATGGCTGTGATGACACAGGCGATCAGGTAACAGGAAAATGTCAGGTAACCGAGGGTGATTTGGTGGTGGTTTTGAGCTTTCATTTTTTTTGAATAATTTCTAATGTGCATTTATAAATTTCCCAAATAAAGTCTCCTTTTTTATAGCTTATAATTTGTGTATAATTATCAGAATCTAAATAAAAAAAATAAATAGTGGAATTTCGCTTATCAACTAAGCGATCTAAATATTTTACATTTCCATTGATACCATAAAATGAAAGGATTTCTTTTATAATCTTTTCATTTTTGTTATTCAGATGAGTAGAATCATAAATGTCATATAAACTTAATCCTTGAATTTGTAGTTCATATAATTCATTAACTCTTTTATTTCTATCTAAACTTAGTTTTTTGAAATAATAGGGCTTGTCTTTAAATTGTTTTACAAAATCATAATATTTAAGAGTATTACCTGATAATTGATTTTCATCTTTCACATTAGCCAAAAAAGATTGAGCATTTGCAGATAGACCATATGCAACCATTATCTGAGTAAAAGGCTCTAAAAAAGAAATTTTACTAATATCGTGAATATCACTAATCAAATAAAGAGCAGAGGAAGTTTGAGTATTAAAATTTTGTCCGATATTAAGTAAAAGGTATATTGAAGATTTTATATTCTTAAATACTGCATTACTTGTTAATGCTCCATAGGCAGGAGTCACAAAATGTCCGGTCAGTTCTCTATTGCTAGAAGTAAATATTTCAGGAGTAGTAAATTGAAAACTATATAGAAAAACAATTCCCCATTTCTCGTAAACAATATAAATAGTTTTCTCATCTATGTATGCACCAAGAATACTATACAATTGAACAAAGTCATTCTCATTTTTTTCCTGTAATAAGGAGGCTTTTTTTTCTTTCTTATCTAATAATAGGCTGATCTGTTTTTTTGTTTTATTATTAATTAATCTTGTTTCCCATTGGTAAGAATTATCTTTTATTGAGTATTCTAATAGGATAGATAATGAATCTTCTTTTTGTTCATATATTATCTCCATAATATGGGGGGAATCTTGAGCTTTACATCTAATAGGCATTATCAATAGTATAATTAATAAAATTGGGAACTTATATATTTGTTCTGAAATTTTTCATTGGATTATATTTTCTTATTTAATTTCTGTTTCTTTATAATCTACAATAAGTTACTCATTCGTATCGTTTTCTTTATTTTTTTACAAACATTGAAGTTTATATTACCTTCTCTTCTCTAAAATCACTAAGTATCCAGTTATTTGTATTTATTTTATATCTTATGATGTATAATTGAAATTGATTTATTTTGACAAAAAAGTTGATCATGTCTCCAGTGTCATATAGTCGTGAAAAATCTTGAATAATATTAGCGTTTTCTCCGAATATATCCCTTTCTTTAAATGAGTCGCAAACAATATATCCGTCCAGAGTAATATTATCAATCACAATATTTTCATATTGTGACAAAAGATATCTAATATCTCCCAAAATGATTCGTTGTTGTTCTGCATTTAATTGCTTTTGTTCATTCATCTTGAATGGGATGTGGTCTTTCAGTCCACTATTCCATAAATAAGCATCTTCTTGAGAATATATTTTATCATTTGGTGTTAGCTCGAAATATTCGAAAGGTCTATTATAGAATTTTGATAATAAATTTTGTCGATTAATATCTTCATTTGTTTTATTAATTAAATCTTCATTACTCTTATACCACTCTATAGCATCTTTCCGTATCTCTAAAGGTTTTAATATTAACAATTTATTGGATTCGCTAAATATTATCCTATTTATGCGATCCTGTTTGAATACATATAACTCATTAAGAGTATGTCCAAACATTTGTTTTACTTTTATATTAAAATATAAANGATCCTGTTTGAATACATATAACTCATTAAGAGTATGTCCAAACATTTGTTTTACTTTTATATTAAAATATAAATCATTTGCTATCCATTTCTCCGTGAGAGAGGCTACTAAATCTCCACCATTTTCATAACTCATCATCTTGTGTTTTCCAATAAAAAGCCTTTCTTTTCTTTCTATTGAATCTTTATTTAAGATGTATTTATCCATAAAAATTTGTCCAAAATCATTGTAGAATATAAAGAGTTGGTTTCTCTCAATTAGAAAATCAAAGATGTTAAAGAATTGATATTTATTCNAATCATTGTAGAATATAAAGAGTTGGTTTCTCTCAATTAGAAAATCAAAGATGTTAAAGAATTGATATTTATTCGGGTCGCTCAATAAAATATTTGTAGAGGTGTCTTCTTGTAAAATAGTTGTAATATTATTCCTTTTCATTGAGGTTGTAAATGTTATCCTATTGCCATGCTCTTTCTTTACAAGCATTTGCAATTCAACTCCTTGTTTTTGTTTATTAAATATAACAGTATTTTCTTGTGCCATAATTGAAGAATTATATATAAAAATCGAGGTAATTAAAAAAAGGTATTTCATGATAAATAAAGATCTAGTTCATCATCTATATCCGAAGAAATAATATATTGAAATGATTGTTTTGGTGTCGATATTTCATAGGATTCAAAATGATATGGAATAATAAAATTTACATACATATTTGTGTGTTTATCTTTGAATTTTTTCCCATCTGCTTTTTCTGTTATAGATACTTTAAGTAGTGCCGTAAGACATTTTTTTACATACTCTTTTATAGCATCTGGATAATTAGAGTGCAAACTCCCTTCTACCCCATATGAAAGATCATAATATTTATATTTTTCGGAAGAGTTTTTAACCAAAATTAGAACATGATCCCAAAAGAAATGTAGAGGATTATCATTCCCTTGTGCTCTAGCTATTAATTGTTCAGGTTCATTTCCATTTATGATATTCCAACATTTATCCGGATTATTAACAAGAAAGCAAGATATAATTTCCTCTTCGTATTCAATAGGATGATAATTATCATCGTCTATTATTTGTATAAGAACTTCTTCTCCAGATGGATCTGATGGGAATTTGCTTAGATTGTATTCCTCCTGAAGATCTGTGATAGGATAATAGATCTGTGATATTCCTTTTGATATAAAAGAGAACTCTTTTAAAGATGTTATATTTTGAGTATTACATAAATATATGAAAAATTGAGACCATTCTCCACATCTTCCTTCTCCATATTTTCCTAATATTGCTTGTAAGGCATAAGGACGGGAACCTGTCAATGAATAATTTGTCTTTTGGCTACTATCTCCACGCCAATAGCCTATTCCAATTGAACTTAAATCAGTAGTTAGGTATTTAGAGTCCCCTTCACGTTTTCGGGTTATTTTTAAATTATCTTTTTTTAATTTTGAAATGATAGCATTGATAATATCATCTTCATTAGTTAATCCTGCGGCGGCTGTACAACTTATCCACAAAAGAGTTTCATTAATATATGAATCTTGAAGCAATGAATTAGTATAAAAAGGTTCTTCTCTTGTTAGATATAGACAAAATTTAGCAAAACATAGAGGAACCCATGTAATTTCATTAAAAGAATATTCGAAAATTAACTCAAAATTTTCAATATACTTTGCTTCTCTTAAAGGAGGGTTACTACTTGATAGGTTAATTATAAATCTATTACCTTTTTTCTCTTTTCCATGAGATTCTATCGGGAATAAAAAAGTTCCTGATTTATCTCGAACTCTGATTTTAATACTATCAATATCAATAATTGTATTGAACATTGCATTTAGCTCAATAGCTTTATTCCCCGGTAATGTTATAGGTAATGGATTTGGTTTTTTTTTGTCATAAATATGGGTCCTTTCTTTTAACCAATGGCAGCTGTCATTTAAAAGCCAAAGATCATAATCACCTCTTATTTCATCATTACAAACATTAAATTTAGTAGTAAATGCTATTTTTTCTACCTCTATAACACCATTTACTTCCATATTTACCTTTTCTGATTGATTTACGGTAGCATTCGTTTTGTTAGAAGGCAGTGAGGGGAGTGGGTTAGTTGCTTCAAATTCCAAAGTCACATCTTTATACAGAATAAAATCTTTATTATCAGATTCCTTTATATATTTTCCTGAGGTATCTTTCAGTTTTATACTTAAAAGAACTCGAGAATCTTTTGCTTCAAGCTTAGAACTTGAAGAGGAGGAACTCAATAACTGGGTATGTAGAAAGGGATCTGGATGTCCTTTCGTAAATTTAAATGAACCAAATTTATAAATAATCGTTGCCTTTGCCTTTCCTTCTATACATTGTTCTGATGTTGAATAGCCTATATAATTAGGGTCGGAAAACCACAAGTCAAGAGTAAGGTAACTTCCATTCAAACCCTCAACCTCAATTTCAAAATCAGCATTTAACCCATGCTCAGGTCTTATTTCTTCAGGAATATTAGTTTTATAACTAAGAATTTTAGGAGTACAATATCCTCTTAAAGATATTTTTTGAGTTGATAAAATTGTAGTATCCGGTTGTTTAACAATAGCTTCTAATTCATAACGATAA
>NIPM01001959.1:0-21767 GCA_002738285.1 Holacanthella duospinosa
ACAGACCTTGTATTATATTATGTATTATAAAGTCCGTATTTAGACAGATTAGAATTTCAAATGTTTCTCATTTCGTCTCATGAATGAAATTAAAAAAAAACCATGAGTAGAAAGTTGACGTATCGTTTTAATTTTCATTCGAAACAGAAGCTAATGTAGATTTTCGTCCAAATAGCTCGTCCAAATAGAAAATAATGGACTGAAAAATTCCCGACTTTTCAACCTTTGGTCAGAATGCTATAAAATGGTCTGGGAAAATCCTGACCTGGTCAAGGGAAGCCTGAGTTGGGGTTTTCCCGTTCCGATCAGTGAAAAACCCGTTAGACGACTCATTTGCAGAAGAAAATCAGGTAATAGAGTTAACAACCAGTGAACCAGTCATATCATCAAAAATTCCAACTTTCGTTGGTACAGTAAGCAAATATCTTAGAATACATCAAACTGTCAATCGTTGATAAAACAAGTATAATACTTTGCTTACAATGACATTGACCATTCATGTAAAACACAAGTTTACGCCTAAAATAACTGGCGCCGATGTTATGTTAGAGGAAACGTAAGTACTACATACTTTAATTAGATGGAAGTGGAACCTTATTATATTGTAAGTATCTTTAAGTATTGATAGAATGTGTGGATACAGCAGAAACTTGTGATACGGACGGAGAGATCCCCGGTCACATTTTCTCATTTGAAGTGACATTTGGGTTGAGTTGACGTATATCAAACTAAATTAAAACTGTATTTTGGCAACTCAATATCCAGCCAACACAAATTACTCGTAAGATCACATATTACATAGCAATTCAAATACAAACACTAGGGGTCTACCAATAGCTTGCGTGGATTTGCGTGAGAATGTGTAAGGTTCCTCTTTTACGTGAAATTATGTGTTTGTGTAAAAACCGAGAGAGATTTTACGAAATTCTATCCTCTCTGATTGGTTAGAGTCACTAAGCCCATCCCACTTGAGTGAGATTGTGTAAAAGAGGAACCTTACACAATCTCACGCAAGCTATTGGTAGACCCCTACTATATTTTGATCTCAAACCTATGAAAAATATTGAATTTCAATTACAATTAAATTTCCTATGTCGCTTGTTTCGGCGAATATTAAAATGTCAGTTAAACATACCTATACCTTTGCCTTACGACAAAGAATCAGTACATTTGAATCCGATTCCGGTATTGATATTTGGATTTAGAGTGCGAGAAAATTTTTTTGTTTTGAAATTTTTTAATACCACCAATTTTGATGACAAGAGTTATGTGCTACAGTTATGAATAAATGATGGAAATTTCATATACATAGGGCAGAAAAATTAATCGATTTTTGTATTATATAATGGCGCTATAGTCCTATCGTGCTAAACCATACAGCAACCAAATGTAAGAACATAGAGACAAAACAAGTTGTTAAATTTGAAAACTCGTGTCAGTCAGTCCATCATTCTTTCCTAACATGTATCTAGCAATTAAATTTTTGAAAACCCAAAGGAAATTAAGCAACTGGACTCAGACTTTAACTAATTATATTTTGTCTTTGTCTTACTGTCCTATTTTAATGTGTACACTGTTTAAATACTGTAGTTTTTTCAGAGCAGTAGTTCTGATAAATAATTTTCAGCAACTTAGCTCTACCTCTGACAACGTCAAATTAGATTCATTTCTAGCGCATACAAAATATTGTTGGACAAATTTAATACTTTACTCAAATTTGGATTTTCCATTACCAACGGTTCCAATTGTTGTTTCGAAACCAAAGTATAAGTACCCTAGTTCATTTTACACAGATGATAGGCTGGAAAATTGCAGTACTCGTGTTATTGACATCAACTACAGTATAAAGCAAATTGTATGTGTTGATGTCGTATTAGTTGATACTCAAAAACAGCAGCAAATACAAGATGCTTACTGGTATTTCTCAAATTATTGGAACCGTATAAGAGCGATATCAAGAAAGTCATTAAGAATTTTGAATATCTCTACGTTTCCATCAAGTTGTCAGGTGATCATTTTATTTTTGGCTCATCGGGATACCATTGTCACGTGTTATGGAATACAAAAACAATTTGTCTTTCATAATTATTACCAACCTTTTCAAAAAGTCGTTTGGGCAATGCTGCTGATTATTCTCATATTTATTGTCATCCTATTAGCATATATTTTTAAACTCAAAAAAGCAACTGGCTCACCTGCATTTTTACTTTATTCAATACTTCTTGAAGTTCCGCAGAAACCCTCGTCTAAATTACTCCAACTTGCAAGTTTTAATATATTTTTTGGAACATTTCTTTATATGGCTTTGGTAATAACTGCTGGATACAGAGCGGTTGTAATAACCGAACTAATCAAGCCACTGAAAGAAGTTGGGTTGGAATCGCTTCAAGATGCGGTTGATCGGAATTATACGTTACTATACAAACCCGCTGGACAAGCTGGCAAGATGCGTACCTTTTGTTGTGAGAACGGTACTAACGGGCTTTCGACAAATTTGGTTAAGATTCGATCTGGTTATAAAATAATAAACGACTCTATACAAGGTTCAGTATTTCGAACATGTCATAACAGCATCTTCAATGATTACCGATTGAGGGAATACCTTTGGGGCAGTGAGACAACTAACAGGAATCTGTATACTACCTACCTTTCTCTCCTAACGAGAAATGGCGGAAGGCGCACGTTGAAGGCAGAAAAAATGATAACAAGGCGCGACAAAATGGCTATCTATCTAACCAGACTCGCTGAACCACTTCCATGTAATAGCACTTTAGCGGAGGTACTACTCGAATGCAATTCTACAATGTATATAGCATTTACAGATGAAATTAACAACATGTTGTTTGAGACAAGGTACGGTGTATCGCGTAAGCCTATCTATCTAATTCCTGATAATTCGGAAGATGCGCCAAAAATTCTGGTAGGTATAAACATCGTTAATATTCAATATCAAGGAGACCTAGTAACAAGAATTGGAAAAACATTTCTCGAAGCAGGGTTAAATTCTAAAGTTATAAGTGATGATGAGTTTACCATGTTGTTGAAGAGAGTAAAAAATGTTAGGAAGTTGTTAGGAATGTTTCAAGATCCTCTATTAATACCAAAACCATTGGATTTTAGCACAAGCCTAACTATTACGTTCCTTGTTTTGCTCATTGGTATTGCTATTTGTCTTATTTCTATTATAATGGAATTAATTGCTTTTGGCATTGTGAATTATGTAAAGTTTTTCAATCTGAGTTGGACTAATAAATATTGATATGGTTAGAAAATTACATTATTTAAGAATTATCAAATAGTATATGGATGTAGTGGTATCGTATCTGGGCTGGATTTCATTGTCCATCATTCAACATTATTCAACCGTTTTCTTTGCCGATTTGAAAAAAAGTTTGAGGAGCGACATGTTTCTCAAACACACGTTGCTGAGTCAAATTTGATCATCAGTAAAAATTGCATAGTGAATATTGATGAGTTGCCAATCGATTTTTATTAATAAGCGTTTCATTGTATATTAATTTAATTTAACTGTTGTACGATTTGTTTTTCTTCGCAAAGTTTTTGGTTTTTGTCTTTCCTTCCATCAAGTCAAATTTTCATTCTCCCTGTTCTTTCTGTGTAAGGTTTTGGACGGATTTTATGCGAAATTTTTACTTGATACTGTTTATCTGGGAATTGTATTTTGTTACGACATTTATTCATTTTTCTCCAAGTTAGGAAACAAATGGCTAGTGCACAAGTGCATAAAACGTAAAAATCATGTATAGAATCAATCAACATATTGATAAAATTTAAACTTGAGAATGAGTAACATATAGAACCAAATATATATTTGAATCTTATAACAAATTACTGGCGCTGTATTGCTAATTAGTTTTATAATCAAATGTTATAATCTAAAACAAAGACATCATACCTTCTCAAAATATCAAAAAGTGAAATTCGACTCTTGACTTTTCGTCGGATAAGGTTGATGGTGATTTTCATTTCATATTTAAAACTTCTATATAATGAGTGGAACTTAAGATTAATTTCAGTCTTTCATCTACACCGTATGGCAGAATTGACCATACAATAGAAGGAGGTTATCCTTCTAAAAGTCGTTCAACAAAATTAGATGTAAGTTGGGAGGAGTGGAGTAAGGGATCCTAAAAAGCGCTTTTATTTGGAGTTGCTTTAAAACTATTGTTTAACTATCGTTTAGTAAATTTCGCCATAACCTGGAGTTATTTCTACTAATCCTGGTTATGGTATCGGAAAGTATGTGTTGAAAAGAAAATTCAAATTTTAACCTGATCTTTGATTCAACAGAAAAGAATTCGTATGCCATCAGTATCTCAAATTTAATTTTAGTCTGCCTCTTATACGCCATCTATTCAGTAACAAAATACTTATTACTTATACTCATTCGTAACCAGAACTGTCCATCTAACAGATAGACATCAAGAACGTCGCTGCTATCAATGAAAAATTTATGGATATTACAACAAATTGTTTTGATGCTTTCGATGTTGTCAATGCGATTACATCTACAACATGTAGCTGCAACTACTTCATCCGCTTAGACATTTTGCTTATTTTGGCATGCTCAGAAATAATAAGTACAAAGCTAGGGTGAAGCAAATGCTTCGTCAAATTTTACCCAGGATTTGAGAAATCGCGAATAAGGTATAAATCTGTATCCTGAGAAAATAGAAATGTTTGGAGTAGAAATGGACGCTAAATCCAATAAGGGAGCTACTACGACTTCAACCGCGTTAAATTGACTCATTTACCAACAAATGCTCAAAATATTGGTAGGATTTACCTACGTCGAAATAAAAAATCTTCAGAAATCTTAACCTCAAAGTTACTCAACATTAAAAACTCAAGAAATAGTCTTTCAATTTTCAAACATTAATTTATTGTTCTACAAACCTTTTTTGATATTGTACTCAACTGAGAGCTCTGCCAAAAAACTGATGAACATGTTCATAAATACTAGGATATTTAAGTGAAAGTGAGGACCATAAACAAGCCTGCTTTAAGTTAAACTTATACTTTTTGTAGGAAAAATAAGTGTAAATTATATGAATATAAACTTTTCATTCAAAATTAAAAATACTAACTTAGTAGTAATAAAATTACCCATGGTTAGAGATAACTCATTTTAGATTAACATAAGTATCCACCAATGAAAGGAACGAGATAAAAATGTTATTCCTAGTAAATAAATACTATGATGAGAAAATTACTACGCGTAGTAAAAAATGAAAGAAACAGAAATGAGACAAAATGAAGAGTATAATTTAACATAAATGTAAGTTACAATTTGTAACTAATGACTAAACCAACCAAATAATAAAGAAGGGAAACTAACTAAAGTAGAACCTTTTCTGGTTCTATCTTACCCTGTTATAATAATATAATTTCAATGTGCACATCAACACATTAAAATATAATTTATGTATTTCGAGCAACCAAGGACAAAAAATACCGTTCTATACTTTAAGATAAATATGATTTCAAAAAAAAAGGTTTACATAAAAAATCTTTTATGCTTTCTATGAACGGAATACTTACATTTTAAGTTCTTGGGTTTTTATCCTGACCAGTAAACTGGAATTATTTGATAGTTAGGTCGTTAAAACTTGTTTTAAATAATCAAAAAATTATGAACAATTCGTAAATTTAATATTAAGGTAAGTGTTTCTCAATTGGACGTATTTTGTACAATTGTTACAAAAAATCTACCAAATTTAAATAATAAACTTGACGAAATACCGGTTAAAGTGAACCGTAGCAACAATATAATATACCATAAAATATAATACGTAGAATAAAGCATAGAATAAACCATACCATGAGAGCATAGCGACGGAAATATGCATGAAGATGAAACCTCAGGTATTACTAACTCTTGGTATCTGATGTAGATATCAGCCATTGGTAGTTGAGGTACAAACTATTGGTCTTTGATTTAACAACCTTTGGTATCATAGATAAACAATATTGGTTCTTGATGTATCAACCGTTGGTAACATGTCGTTGTTGTATTATAATCTGTCAGAAACTATGGTATCTATCATTTATCGCTGATGTACTAATCAACTTCACCTAAAGTAGTTAAGTTTGAAAACAAGACTAAGATTTCTGTAGCACCACAAAAATAGTCTTATAGTACTGGACAGCAATAATAAGTAACAAGAGTGCCCCTTAAAGATTCAACTACATCACCGAACTAATCGAAGTGAATCTGTAACCGTAGAAGTAGTCCAGATAGAGACGAATTTCATCATTGCAAGAAATACTAAGTATTCAATTTGAGTAGAAAGAATCAGTACAGCTGTCTTATAGTAGACGAGAATATTAACACTTTAAAATAAATAAGTTGCAACTGCTTGACAGCAGATCTCGTTAGTTGTTTTTGCTTCACGAAGAAGACATGGCAGTATAAGATGAATTTGGAGGATTTTATACGTTAAGTGAGGTTGAATTAATAAAATTCATTAATCTGCTTCTGGTTTGAGAATATCTAGTGGACAGAAATCAATTACGTCTTGCTTATGAGTATATGAAAATATCTAATATCTCATGAATTCCTGAAATACTAGTTCTGGATTATATTATTTCATTGGGAATAAGACTAATTATTTTATTCAATTTAATGAAAAGGATAAGGGAGTTAATGACCATTTTAATATAATGGGGTTCATTTGCCAAGTTTTTCCATTGGTATTTATAGATTAAGCAGAAATGAACTATTATAGTCAATCATATACCCAAGGTGCAATTTAAAAAAATTTTTTAAAAATTCGAGTTTTACCATATACTTTTTGTTTTGAAAATATTGTATTTTTTTGAAAACGTTCCACTTATATCAGGTCGACTCTACTGGATTAACGATTCCAGATGAGTTTATTAAAATTAGCTTGGAGTAAAGATATCGGATTTGAAAGTACACGAATTAGAGTATTCTGTGCACTTCTCTCTTCGATTATGTCGATACTTGACCGATTGCTCTGAAATTTTTATCAAGTATATCAATAATATTTTCACATAATTACAAGCGAAACTACTTTAGAAATATAAATTTATGGCTGTTTCACTATAGGGTTGTCCACATGGTACTGAGTACTGACGGATAAAGAATTTCCCGCCAAGGCGTGAACTGCGATCAACCCAAAAATTTGGTCTATGGTGGGGCAGAAATCCCACGTCTTTAGGTTAACCGGACCTAATACAGTACCAATTCTGCAACAGAACCGATTCGGAAGTTGCTCTTTCAAACCTTGAATATATGATGATAATGATTCAGCAGTTATCACCGATAAGCCTTTTTGCATGGTGTGGGATTCATTTGTGCTTCTCATCATCTATTGGTAGAGATGGGGAAGACTTAATAGGGTAAACTTGTCTATACTCTCTATCTCTTGGGTAACAGTAGCCATACTTCATCTATGCCATAGTATGTTTACGTGGCTAAATGTTGCTATTTTTGGCTTTACTTGGCTTTATGGTTCCACAAATGGCTGTGTGGGTTTACACGATCATGAATCCTTTTTTATTCTGATAGATGCTGAATCCACTTGCCAAGGAGTGGTTTGCAGGATCTACATGTGTCGACACAGATTATCGTTTAAATAATATTTTTCATGCCCTGCATAGATCAAGCTAACTCAAAGTTGCTCTACGATGCTCTAATGGGTTGTTGTTGCTTGTTTTTAGAATTGACACCTTACGTCGCAACATATGCTTCTGGACCACTCTGCCTTGTTTTAAGACAGTAGAAGTGGTTCACCATTGTTTTTAATGAGTTTACCTTGTTCTGTGTGACTGTAGTTAAAGCGTCTACTTCGCTATTCGTCTATCTAACCGGTCCAATGCAAATTGAAGTAACTCAATTACTACTCAAGTATTGCTACATGAGCGTATGAGTCAACCTGCTTCCACGTGGCTATAGGTTGCTAGATATTACCTAATGTGCCTTCTTGTAAGTAAATGTGGCTATGGCTATACCTGGCTCCGTGTTGTTGCACATGGTAAATACTATACTTAGTTTTTGTTGTACATTAATGCTGTTGCTCTGCGAAGCTCTATAGGGTCCAACCTGACTCAGGGCTCTACATGGTTTTATTTTTGTGTACACGATTCTACTTAACTCACTTTGGCTACAAGTTACCCCTCTTTGCTAAGTCCCCTGTGACAGTTTGCCTTTATGTTGGAGAAAGAGGGGTGCATTTCATATGGAACACTCTGTACCATACTTACCAAAATTCATTAAATAAATCCCTGGGCATGACTGCTAAACCTACTCCAATTGAAATCTGACTCTTGCGAACAAAAATATTTTTTCTGATGCACTCCAATTAGCATCTAATTCAAATGAAAAACTAATCTTACATAAACATATAAACACACCAAGTCATGAAGCAAATTTTGCAAAATCCCATGAATTCTATAAGCATATTCAAGTGGAATATTAAAAAGAATTACTTAATGCAAAGCTATGCTAAAACTTTAAAAATATACTTCAAAATCTTCTCGCTCCATATAGTATTTTTTATCATAAAACACCGTCAGCGGACTCCTCGTCATCAATCTTCTACACTAGAGTCTACATTTGCTTCCAGAAACCAATTGATTTCTACATTTGACTGCCTAAAAAAGTAAGAACCATTTCTTTTACTTTCAAATTCTCCAGTGCATGCAATTTGAATGAAAGGAAAGATTTGTTGAGAAGGAAAAAGTTTGGATTTATTGTCTAAAAAATATACGGATGGAGGAGAAAGTATTTGAATTAGATTCTAAAAAAAAAAGCCAACCAGCAGCCTTCTAGATAAATGTAATAGATTCTATTTAAAGATTTTCCGAAGGCAGGTGATGTAAGTGACAGGTGAGTTGGGTAGAGAGAGAGAGAGAGACCCTTACTCCGAAGACGGTAGGCTGTAGATCGTGAATTGATTATGGTGAAGGGAATTGGAAATTTCTCTCTGCCTATGATGCGTTTTCTATTGTGTTTACTCAGAGGACAGGTAGTCGTCGTAAATTGGACTTTTTCGTCAATTGAGAGAGATGGGAATTGAATGGAGAGATTTTTGTCTGTACTTTCACTTCCGTTGAGTTACTCCTTTGGTAGGGCGCTGTCACTCTTCCCTCGTGCATAGACACGAAGTCCTGCTGCTGCCTTATTCCCCAGAACACGATCTAGAAGAGATTGCTTCGTTTTTCTCTTGGCTGCTTGCACTTCTCGACATACCTGAAGAATAAATACAAGAATACAAGTCAAGGGTCGTAGACTCTACAAATAATAGAACTTATGGAGCCCCCTGAGACAATAAGGTACACATTGGACTCAGAGAATCCACTCAAACTCAACAATAGTTCAACAGAAACTTATTTACAAGGATCTAATATTGTTTTGAGATTCTTTCTCTCATCATATTTCTTGTCATTCTTTATTCCAAACTCTAGAGATTTTAATCCCCTTCAGCCTAAATTATAAAAGTTTTCCTTGGTTACCCTGCGGTATCAAAAACTTTGATAATTTAGGAAGTTATTTGCGATTGGATAACTGTAAACAGTTAAGTTGGACGAGTTTATATTGTCGCTATGTCTGTCTGTCTGTCTGTCCGTCCGTCTGTTATAAACTTATTGTTTCTATATTAACCCAGAGTTTTCTATATGTGTCTAATCTTTTACACATAGGTGGGTTTTTATGTAAGTTTCTTAAAGCGTAGTATAAAGATTTTCACTAAAAATATTGATATTTTGGGTATTAGTATGCATAATAGAATTATGTTACTCTGAGAACTTAAGAACTTAATAACCATTTGCGTCCGATGGATCAATGATTTTAGTTGTCATTTGTAGTATTAGCGCTTCAGATTCTATAACATCTGCCACATACGTGAAACTAGGTTGTTTGTTTGTTGTTTTTTTTTTCAAAAAAATATTTAAATAGTGCATTTTGTAGAAGTTATTGTAGTTATTGCCTTATCCTACATAGATTTTCGACACTATAGAAAAAAAATTTAACCGCATGAAAAGTAAGTTTAGATTGATTTCTNCGACACTATAGAAAAAAAATTTAACCGCATGAAAAGTAAGTTTAGATTGATTTCTTTGCACCGGCAATGTTCATATCCCATGGTGACGCTAAAATTGTTATTTGAAAGGCATTGGTTCTAGATTTGTCGTGTTCTGAGAAGTGAGATCCTGACGATATGCACCTATAGTCAAAACAACAAGTACCACCATAAATATATCACCTCATATGTTCTTGTTATCAAACTTTCGCTGCTGAATAGAAATTTTTTTTTATTACTTGAAAGAAAATATTTAATTGGTCGTATATGAAAATTTTTGTTGATAACAAGTTTTTAGTTAAATACTACTACAACTACCAACCACATCAAGGATATATGCTTAGCTACAAACTACACCTCGATTGTTCTATTTGAATTATCAATGAACATAATTAAAACTGAAAAATATTTAAACTTATAAAATTCGCAATAACTTTTTTGAATTTATTGTCAAATTTGATGTGATACTTTTTCCTTGTATACATCTCCTGAGGTCAGTCTTTCCAGTATTAGAATTAACTGTAATGTTCACTCCTGTTGAAGATATTTCTCTTTTCATTAAGAACATAAATCGAAAAATTCCATGATTAGCCAGATACAAATTGTTCTCTTTTCTATAAATCTTTAACATTGAAGTTTTTTTGATAGTTCAATTGAAAATCATATTAAAAATCAAACCATAGCATCAAAATGCCAAAAGATTTTGAAAATAAAGTACTTTGAAGCTAATTGTAAGAAGGAATAGTAAAACATGAGAGTCTGAATTAAAATGGCAGAAATTTTATTCTAAATAATTATTGCTTTTGACTCTTTGATGCTAAGTTAATATAATTTTTGCAAATATTTCACTTGAATGATCTTTTAAAAATGTCAATTTGTGCGGAAAAATTCACATATAAAGTAAGCTTGACATAATTATGTTTGAGATGTTTTCTCCAGTTTAATAAAATTTCCTACATGCAATGTAAAGAACTAGATGAACAACAATATGGTCAATATGTTTGAGTCAGTTTGCAAAGGAATTTTTAGTATACTGATAGATATTGTTCACTTGTATATTATATTTTAAGGTACAACAAAATTCATAGAGATGTTTTACTTATAGATTACCATTTAATTGTAAGGGGAAGAGGATGAAGGGCGAAGTAACATTGAATTATTTCACATAAGCCGAATTCAAAGACTTGATAAATACATCATTTAAATACAGGGTGTTTCTAAATAAGCTTACGCTATTTGAAGGTCAATAACTTTTGTTGCGAGTATCCTATTATTGTTGTCTATCGCTCAAATTGTAGCTAGGTTTCTAGAAAATGTGTCTGATTTTTTGTGACCTTGGATGTCAATGATTACTAAGGTCGAATTAGTATCAAACATAGACTCCCGATTTTTAGCACTAGGTTGGCATGGCGGAATTTATGTAAACAAGAATCAATTTCTTAAAATAAACCTCCTAGCTACCGAAACTCTTAAATTCAAACAGACTATTGCACAAAGTAAGAACTTCTATCTAATAATTAATTGAATCTAGGCGTAAATGGTGCGATTGTTCTTTGCTGGAGAGTATAAAGTAATGATTTTTTTCATTTTTAGCGGGTTGATAAATTTTTTTCGATGCAGGTGATATTTATTATGAAAGAACATTGAGAAGTATTGGGATCGATTAAAAATCAAGTGACTAGAAAAACAGTGTAAAAAGTTATGATTTATTGAAATTCAAGTTTTTATTAACTTAATTTTGAAACTCCTACACTATACTGTAGCGTCTCAGAGTTATGTTAATAGAAACATGAATTTCAATAAATTATAGATTTTGACCCTATATCTTAGTGACCTGAACTTTTAACATTTCCCACTACTTTTTAATGTTCTTTTATAATAAAATATCAACTGAATCTAAAAAAAATTAATCAACCATCTAAAAACGAAAAAAAAAGTTTATTATTCAGCAACTTTCTCCAACAAATAGCTAGAACCAAAAGTAGCTTCTCGTTCAAGTAAAATACTTTCCCGCGCTGTATTTGCTAAATTAATTGATGCAATTGAAACCACATCCCACATCAGAAATCATGGAATATCAAAATATTATACATTGTAAATATTGTTTATGATTAACTCAAGAAACACAAGCGAAGAAAAAGTAAAATGATTATATCTGGACATCCATAAAGTAAACAACAAAAACTAAAAATAGACTAGTGCACTGCAAGAATTATCTTTCATTGTAGCCAACACACAAAACGTTATTAACAATGTCATCTTTTTTTTTCTTTTTTAATATTCAATTTCAACTTTTGTCCTTTTTTCTTTACCCAAAAATGTCTCATTTCTGAAACATAGTTTATGAAAAAGCATTCTTGACAAAGTTTTTTAGACCTTACTTTTGATTATTTGATCAGAACTTCAGTCAGCTACTTTTCTTTATCAAGTAGCTTATAAAGTTTCTATTTTTCCCAATTCCTGTTTGCTGGTCAGTGCAAATATTTAATAAGTTTTCATGAGGCCATGTAAGTTCGTTTATTGTTTGGTGGAAATTGGAAACTCTGAAAGTTAACTACCAAGGGACATGCGTATTAATAATAAAAAAGACGTCTCTCTCCCTCTCCCCTTAGACTGGAGAAACTAATGGATGGATGAGTAAAATTTACCTCATGGAAAACTTCAGCCACTTGGGTCACTTGTTCAGAAGCTGCCACTTCTTCGAAAGAGCAATCCAAGTCCTTTGCCAAAATTTCCCCTACCGAGTAAATAAAAGGAGACAAAGTTAATTATTGAAGAGAAGGGGCTGAATTTGTAATAGGAATTAACATCCACTTTCTTCTACCTTCTTCTGTACTGATCTGTCTCAGATGGACCATGTCTCCTTTGTTGGCAACTAGGACCATTGGAATTGGTAGAGGAGACGTACTCCCTGTATCTCGAGGACTCAACAATCCTGTATTGTTGTTGTTACTCGGCCCAACAGAAAGGGTGTTCGACCCACCACCATTTCGATATTCTTGTAATTGTTGCTTCACTCGCTTAATGTAATTAAAACTTTGACGA
This sequence comes from Holacanthella duospinosa, assembly GCA_002738285.1. NCBI lineage: Eukaryota > Metazoa > Arthropoda > Collembola > Poduromorpha > Neanuridae > Holacanthella > Holacanthella duospinosa. The sequence continues at coordinate 13,113 of NIPM01001959.1, forward strand.
TCTGTGATGGAATAGACCAAAAGAAATCCATCCGCCCATTGAAGCGTCTCTAGTGACACCAACTCAGTTGCTGTCTACAATAAGAAAAAAGATATAAATAATTAAAAAAAAATTTAATTTCATGTACAGTACGTATGTATTTGAGCATGCCATTGTACAATACAAATGTATTTGAACATGATATTGTGCAGTATGAATGTATTTGTACATTTGAACAACAAATACATATGTATTTATATATACAGTGAGTCCATTTGAAACCTCCCATTTTTGAAGTTTGTTATTTTCTAAAAATAACAATTCCACAGTAACTACAGTGACATTCGGCGATCATTTATTGAAAATGTAATATGATTACAAATCAAACAGGAATGGGAGAAGAAATCAGAATTTAGAGAGTTCACTGACCGATTACAACTGTTGGGTGTAATTTTTCTCAAAAAACAACACAAACATTGAAATCGCCATGGTTTCGATTTTTCGTTTATGGGAGGTTTCAAATGGACTCACTGTATATTATATATTTACATATGTATATTATACAAATACGAATGAATGTACTTATATATATAGAAATAATTGTATTTTGAGCTAAAAAAAAACTGATGCGAAACTTCTGGTCCACACTCTTTTATTTTATAAAGCAGTTCTATGTGCCTAATTTGGCATCAGTTTCCTATGTTACTTTTTGTCTTCTTACTTTTCACGTACTGCCTTTTAGCATCAAAAATTTAAACAGTTAGTAGAGTATATTTGAAAAATAAAATTATTAGGTTCACAAACTTAAAAATTTTGGTAGACTTAATGCCATAGTTACACAATGAAATTTTTGTTTCGATAACCATGAAATATTTTAGTATTTTACAGAAACGTGTCATCTGCCGTGTAACTAATTTTTTTTGATATTGCGCAATAAAAAAAAATTTTTTTATTAAAAATGAAATCTAATAAATTTTGTTGCAAGGTTTAACAAAACTTTTCTTACAATTTCCAAACTTGTAAATGTTTAGTAGAATGGAAATAAATTTTTCTCGCAAGATTTTAATTATGTTTGGTAAAATTTTGGATTCTCGGTTCTTGAGTTAACTGTCTTAGTTATCAGAAAAATAAATAATTTTTTATATATAAATTTCATCTGCATAGTATATCTGAACTTGGAAGAAAAGTTTCACATCAATACAAAGAGTTATGTTTGAAAAAAATATTATAATGTTTCAATGTTCGGAAACAAAAAATTGCATGGTGTGACAATGGCATAAAATGATTTTTTCACATTGGAAATTTAAGTTTAAGTTTTAACACTAAGTTCACTTTAGAATTTTTTTTAAGTTTATTTTTACTTCACTGAAAATTTTTACAACTTCAAGTATAAGAAAAAAAAATACAAATATATATAAAACTTAGCGAATTACTTTCTCTGCAGCACTGGCTAAATGAAAGTTCCAACTTTACAAATCTTGTTTTGTTTAACACTTATTTTAGTGAACCAACATATCCAACAAAAACAAATTTCAGTATGATTTACTTAATTCTATATTTTATCTTATTTTGCCACTAACTTTTGATATTTTATATTTTATACAATGTTGGGATAGTGTTTAGAATTTTAATCCCCTATTAAAAATTATTTTTTGAAACAGCAGGATACAACAATAATTACAAAACACATTAATAATTACTGTTTATGTTTATAATGCCAACTGGCTCTTTAGTGTTGATGACATGTAGTGAGTAAGTATAAAAATAACTAAAAATTTCCATCCATAGAGTTAAAATGAGCTTTTTTTTATAAAAATCTCCACTGTCAGGAATTAAGTTAATGTAGCAGGAGTTTTGCTGCTAAAATGAATAATTAGTAACTTTTCTCCTTTTATTAATGATCTTTCATCATTGTTTTTTTTTCTTCAAACTTCATCATCACCTTTTCTTTCTACTTTATCGTCAAATTAAGATGGATGGGGAAAAGGCGACAGGTTCTTTTCATAGGGGTTATATAGAAAAAAAGAAGAAAAACAGTCTTCTTGTGTACCTTTCCCAAAATATAATAGACTAGGATTGGCATAGAGATAATAGAGAGAAAAAACTAGGGGAGAGTCTGACACAAAAAGTAAATGACAGATTCGCTTTATTTTTTTCCTTCTATTGAGCGACATTACAAAATTTTCCACTTTCCAGTAAAAGCCTTATTTATTTTCTAATACAAGGGAAACTTCTCTTCTCACTCACGCAAAAAGCTTGGGTTTAATGATTTCGACAGACCGTATGCTCACGCGATTAAAATTGACTGCATCAGACTTTAGTTTTTGATGGAACTCGTTTTAATCTACACATCATCGCCATCCCTTTCTGTCACTTTCGTTATCTTTTCAAAAAAAAACTTAACTAAACTCATCTCTAAGGCATTAAAAGTGAGCCTTGAGAGTTAATTTTTTTATACATGTAGAATAGATTTTGTAGTAGGAGGGTATTATTCTATTCATATTGTCAGCCTGTCCGTCTGTCCAGAATCAAAAGTTGTGAAACTATTCAAAATTATTACACTGGATGGACCAACTTTAACCTTAAATAGTGGAATACACAGGACTAGTAAGATAGTCATGAATGTATGGCACTTGTTTATGTGTATCACGCTAATTTAGACTGGAGTAGGTGCTAACTTCGAACTCTATTATCATTAACTGGTATCATTTTGGAGCAATTTTGGAGAAGTTAAACAAAAACATTAATAGTCATGTGTCATAGTAACCTTGTATAATATTTATATTATTGGAGCTATTTCTACAATAGCTAACTAATTAGACTATGTTAAATCTAACTAGCATCAACAACTTAGGTTCATTGAACCAAGGTTGTATGCAGACAGTGCTGCTCCTAGGGAGAGTGGTTATTATATTTTCATTCATTATAATCAATATTGCTAACTGGAGATTCTTTTATTTCAAAGTTGCAGCCAGATTTTAGAATAAATTTATAGACAGACTGTACTACTTAATGAATTCGGAGCCTGTTGTTAGGTTCCAACACTATAGACATCAATGACTGTAGCAAGCATCAGATTCTCAAAGAAATTATTAATAGACAAACTATGTTAATCAGATTTTGGACTATGTCAATCTACTTTGATGATTGGTTTCTGCAATAAACTTTTCCAATACTTTCTCCGTTTTGCATATGTCTTTTTTAGTCTGCGGTTTGTCTTTCTTCCAAACGATTCATTTTTTCTTTTCCTTTTTATTACGACTGTTTTACTTTGCTTCTTAAATATAAATCTAAGAAAAGCCATCAATTCATATCTCTATGTAAGATTTCCTTGCCATGTTGACCATTTTTTCTCTTTATTTCAAAACACTTTTGCAGTTTTGCCTTTCTCATGAAATTCCTTCGTTTTGCCTCGCTTGCTAAGTTGCATTGTTTCCTTTAAGTATTTTATTTACCTTAACCCTTCACGTAAGTCCTTGATATTTATCTACCTCGATATTGTCAATCATTCAACACTTCCATTGTTTTTGACTATCTTTTCAACTTTTCACCTTCGTATACTTTCCTTTCATGCCAAACTTTTTTCATTTTTCTCACTTGGGTGTAGCATTTTCGCCAGTTTACCTTTTCTGCCTCTGATAACTCTTGCAGCCTACTATTCTCCTTGAATTTATCTTATAATAAAATCAGGTTCTGTTTGCCTTTTATTCAAATTCCGTTCGACCTATTATTTCCTCATTAATCCTTTCACTCGCCTTATCTCGTCAAACTATACCTTCTATAGCTTGCATCCTTTGAAAAATAGGTCCAAATTAGTTATACACTCTAGTCAAATTTTTTATAAAAAAAAAACCACCCATTGGAAAGCTCAAGTTTAGAAGTTTGATTCGTTTCACCTAGCTTCGACAAATAAATTGTTGTAAGCACAGCGGATCTAAATGAAATGAACGTATAGGACCATACTTTAGCTCTGACAATAGTTTTTGCAATAAACAATTCTTTCTTTATAAGACATAATTTCCTAATTTTGTTTACTGAGAGAAAACCGGTCGAACAATTATCGTTTGCTATCATAACTTCCCGAATGGACATTGAATGCTAGTATAACAATTTAGTCTGTTCTAGCACCGGTTATAAATCCAACTTTCACTAAAATTAGAAGGGTGAGCCTTTGAAGAGAATTTTCAGAGTTGAGTGAAATGACTAAAAAAAATTTAGACCCATTCACGAAACACAATAGTTAAGTAAATATACTAAAATAATTTTTGCTTTTCGACTTCGGATCCTGTCACTACTACTTTCAGCTAAGCTTAAGGATAACACCAACCCAACATTTTGAAACTGGCTGTATAAAACCAAACAACATAAAAAATTTATCTTATATTTTCCAACTATTTTAAATTATCCAATTTATTTTCAATTAAATTTGAAGTAAATATTTGAAACAATAAATTTCATAGTTACAAACAAGCAAAGGACATCACCCTTTGTCTTAAGTTACAACTTTGTCTGCGGTTCACTCTAACGTCTTTGGACAAAATGTAATGGTTATTGGTATTCTGAAATTTAACTAAAAATGATAAGAATAGATTACCTTCGGACAGGTATCGATAATTTCAAATATCACAGGCTCTCCATCTACCATCATCTCGTGTTTGTATCGGTTCTCTAAATAAGCAAAGGTGGAAAGAATTTGAATTAAAATAATATAATTTATTTCAACGAATCTTGAACACGACAAATGTTTGGAGAGTTTGGTCTAAAATTACCTAAATCAAATATATGGGTAAAAACTTTTTTTTATAAGTTTCGAACAATGCTGATTTATTCTGTAGTAGGAATTAAACTACTGTTGTTTTGTTCAAAGACAGAAAAATGTAAGCTTACATGATGGCACTCTTATGATTATGTACGATTGTTTATTTTTAAAGGACAAACAGACAGGAAGACAGGAGGGATGAATTGAATCTTTTTATTGTCAAAATAAGACGCCCTTCCACTTTTACCGAGATTAGAAAAGCAAAATATAAAAATAAAACGAATAGGGGGAAATTTACACAAAGTACTCGGAGAGATCAACAGAATAGTTTTAACTATAAAAAAAAAGTTTTTTGAAGTATCAAATACAACGTTAGCCAAAGTTTATTATCCATTGTACCAAACGTGAATTTTTATTGGATGCATACTTGAATCAATACCAGGAATTATTTTTTGATGAAAACGGTACCAAAGTTTAGCTAACCTTGTTCAAAGTCGAAAATAAAAAGTTTTAAAGTGCAGAAGTTGTAGCCTAATACTTGAGGAGGTCAACAAAATGTAATTTTTTCAAATGACATTAAATGGGCATATGGGGTGTCATTTGAAAGTTCATACCATTATTTTGATTAACGATTTATTCATCAAAACTCTTTATAACAACAAAAATTTATCCCAAGACGTCAACAAATTATACATCACTTGTGTTTTGTTTACATTGTAAAGTTATTCGTTTCTTAACTACTTTGATATTCAGCATAATAAATAAATAAATATTTTTTAATGTTGGTGATACTAACATATATTTGCAGCACATTATGTGCACTTTTTGACATTTTCATCGAAAAACTTTCGATGACTATATAAGATCACATTATATAACTTGTCGACCAAGATATGCTCTTTTCCATCTTGATAGGGATACTATGAATATTTGTTTTAAATATTGTTTGAATTTAGCGGGGATAAATTCTCCGGGCACTTTGTGACATCTCCTTTTGTTCATTATAACAAAAAGCAACATAGTGATTGAGAGAATGTTGGGTGCGGGTACTTATGTTACTTATATTAGAGAAGTCGACAGAAACTAGCTGATTAAAGGGTTTGTCAAGACAATTTTAAAGGAATCGTCAAAAAATTTAGAAAATTAGAGGGTAAGAATTCTAGTTAGAAAAAATATAAATTTACACGGTTGAAAAAACACTAACATCAAATTGAAGTGAAACGATACACTTTTGTATTTTTTGAAATTTCTTTATTAGTAGGTTTAGTTTATAATAGTCGTTAGAAAAAAAATGAAATGTTAAAAACTAGTGAAGTTGTTTACAAATAAATAGTTTGTCAAGTTGGGAGTGAAATGAGACAATGAAAGTTTTGTATCAAAAATACATAAAATATGTATAAAAATACTCAAAAATGCAAAAAAAAAAAGATTTTTTTACCAGATATTTTCAATTGTTAACCTTGCAGATACAATTATTCTCGTCATGTCAACAATTTGAATCTTAAAAACATTTAGACTTAAAACTATGACTGTCAAAATAAAATTATCAAAAGTGTACCGCTTCACCCCATATTTTGCTGATGCTGTTTACTGATACTAGTACAAATTTAAGCTACAGTGAAATTTACTGAATACTTATTTGAAAATGCACCGTATAAACTATAAAGATGAAATTTTAATATAGGAAATAAAAAATAATTTTTTTTTTGTTTCTTNGTATAAACTATAAAGATGAAATTTTAATATAGGAAATAAAAAATAATTTTTTTTTTGTTTCTTACCATGCTGATGGTCGTACTCCCCTATGTACCTTTTCGTAAGAAATCTGACAGTGAGAGCTATATTATAAATTAAAAATAAAAAGATTGATTTAGATTAGTCATTTCTTCATTTTAAGTTATGAAATGTTAGAGACAGGTTATGAATTTGAAACCTTGTCTTAACTATAAACCTTGTTTCAAAGTCAGATTCTGATGATTAATAATCTTTTCCTGGAAATTGAAAAGATGAAATTTTCTATGTAAATTTTCTATTCTTTGGAATAAGATTAATTATGTAAAACTCAAAAGAAGGAATTTGATATGAAAACTAGTCAAACCTAGGCATTATATTTCCTTTTCAAATTTCATCAAATATGAGCCTATTTATATACACTTAAGTTATAATTTTTGAGAAAAAAAGTGGAATGAGTGTATGTGAGAGAAAGTTAGTTCTAGACCTTCACTTTCCCTTCCGGTTTCTTTCAATTTTTTTTTCACAGTTGGGTTCCACTACTGTCACATCAAGATCCCATTCATCTTCTCAACCTCAACACTCACTTTCTTTTGTCTTCAACCACACATCTTCAGGCCATGACTCAAAACTTATCCCCCAACACTTTCAAACTCCCTCTCTGGTCGGAAGTATAGTCTAGTCACTACATAGTGAAACCATAAATTAACAGTACAGTGCGACTACAAATCTAAAAGGCTATGGGAAGAGACTTTTGGCCTCAGGCCATTTACTGGAGAAAACAGTGCTCTTTGTAATTGATGGTCAAACAACATTTTGACTGGAATTTTTTTCGTGGAAAGTATTAGCAGTTTCAGCAAGACCATTCAAAAGTAGTGGAACAAAGTATAAAATTCAAGACTCTAAGATCACTAGAACAAAAGTTATGATTTTTTGAAATTTGAAATTTTTGGATATTATTTTGTGAAAATGTACTAAGAGATAGGTGTTTCAAAAGAAGATCCAAAAATTTCAATTTTCAAAAAATCATACATTGATAATGGAGATTTGATTTTTTCTTTACTTCGTATCCTACTTTTCAATGATCTTTCTGCTTTCTGAAACTGAAGAGTATATCCCTAGAAAAGATTAAAACTAACAATTTTACCTGGCAAAATAATTACCTGCTTTTTCCATCAAACGGCCATGGGTCAATAGCCTCTTCCCTATGACACATAATTTATGGACGGACTGTAAAGAAGACAACATACGAAAATGAAATTTATAGAAGAAAATGTCATTGCAAATACAGCATCAGTATATTTGTGTATTTAAAGGGTTAATCGATAAAATATAAAGGGTTATCCAAACTATTTTACCTCCTCGTCGTAGGCAGATGATTTGCAAACAGTTATTTTACGATGTATAATATTTGCCAATTCAAAATTTCCTATTGCTTGAAATAGCAGCAGGATAGTATTCTATTTTCCAAAGGAATCAATTTGAGCAAGAAAAATTATAGTGACCATCACTTACAATTGATTTCAANACGGCACTGAAAATTCACTGAGTTTTGTGTTCGGGTAAAATGAGAAGACTCAATTCTTTTTGGGAGGACAGTACATCGTCACGCAGCAAATATGTAGGCATTGAAAAGAAGAGTAACACGGGTAAAAATTAGGTCCCTCAGCTCAAAGGGTCAAAACCATGATTTATTGGAAACTTTATTATAAAATTTATTTAATTTATTCAAAACTAATAGCTCAAATAAAAATCGTCGCCTAAATGGTGATGAAGTCGAACAGACAAACGAAGGAATGCCATTTATTCTTCTATTTAAATAGAAAATCTAGAAAAAGCAATAGAACTTTTAGATAACTGGTGCAATAAAGTTGGCCTAGAAATGAATTATGACAAGACAGATTTCATGGTGTTTAGAAAAGGAAAAGGTCAAGATAATGACCTCTNGACAAACGAAGGAATGCCATTTATTCTTCTATTTAAATAGAAAATCTAGAAAAAGCAATAGAACTTTTAGATAACTGGTGCAATAAAGTTGGCCTAGAAATGAATTATGACAAGACAGATTTCATGGTGTTTAGAAAAGGAAAAGGTCAAGATAATGACCTCTCATAATCAATAATTTTTCACAATCAGGAAATCAAAAAAGTGAAAACCTTTAGATATTTAGGAGTCATCTTAGAAGA